>CAUYON010134236.1:0-46328 GCA_963573935.1 Arctocebus calabarensis
GTCTTTATATAGTGATCAAGAAAATGCCATGAAGGCTATCTGTAACAGTACGATCAAAACATTTCTGAATGTATATGAATCGTGCCCTGTGATTGCACCAATGTACAGAATTATGATTCAATAAAATTATAAAAAAAAATAAATAAAGTGAGGAAATATAACTTTAATGTTTTTCCTAACTCAAAAATAATTTCCTTGCACCATGTGGCGCGAGTAGGGGACATGGCCTATTATTGTCTTCCCGTGCCAAGCCTGGCCGCAGTCCTGAGCACTGTTCTGGTAGAATTACTGTGTCTGCTGTACTTGTTCCACCTCCGACAACTACACGGTGCCAGGACAATTAGTTAACAAGGGACAGAAGTAACATATTAACTAACATTTTTGCTTCTTTCCCCTATTGTCATCAATATAATTTCAATCCTGTTCCTCTTCTTAGGAAACCTACCTCCCAACTATATAATACAACTGTTCAAATTGCATTGCATTGCTTTCTTTACAAAAACAAGTGTAAATACACTCGGAAAATAATCGATTTCTTCTTAGTTTAATAACAGCAGCCAACTTTAAAGATGGTAAACACTCTGGATAGATTGTGTCCTTTACTTTTTTGAATGACATTCATTAAGAAATTTATATGAGTTAAGAATCAGGTTAGAGAAAAAAATGATGCCATGATTTTCGGGTAATCTTTTTGCATTTTTCCAAGGACAAGTAAATTACTCTGCCACATCTAAATTTTATTTGTAGGGTTTGTCTTTTGTTTTTGTTTGTGTTTTCATCATCAGGAGTAATGTTGTTGAGGATAAGAGCACAGACACTATTAAAGGAAAATATAGATATTTTGTTAGAAAGAATTGGAATATCTAAGAAATGTATGTTTTGCTTGCAGGTTAAAAAAATAATAAGTAGTATTTTCAGATATATGACCAAAAGTATTAGGTTACAGTTAGTATAAAAAGGGTTGCAGTCAGTTCAGAATTTTTAAGATTGGGCAATTGAATCGATAGTTAAATTTTTACCTTTTTTTTTAATACCTTATATTGTGTACACTGCTTTTTTTGAAATGGCAGTACTATAGATATACTAGTGAATGCAACCGCCACTGATAACCAGTGGCAAATTACCTTGTACCGTACACTAACACCAGAAAGTCTATCTATAAAATTATTTGTTGACCACTACAATAGAATGGATGTTGATGTTCAAAATAGGTGTTCGGCACTAATTAGGAGCATTTGATGTTGGAAAATCTAACAAACTTCATGAGCCTCAGTTTCTTTGTCTGTAAGTCAGAATAATAGAATCTACTCATCAGATTATTGAGGATTAAAAACGGTAGCCTTTACACAATATATTTAGTGCAGCTCCTGAAATTGTAACAATTCAATACTGTTTTCATTATATGCAAGTAAGATTTTAATCAGATTTCTTTTTTTTTTTTTTTTTTTGAGACAGAGTCTCAAGCTTTCATCCTGGGTAGAGTGCTATTGCACCTCAGCTCACACCAACCTCAAACTCTTGGGCTTAAGTGATTCTCTTGCCTCAGCCTCTCAAGTAACTGAGACTACAGGCACCCACCACAACGCCTGGCTATTTTTTGGTTGGAGTTGTCCTTGTTTAGCAGGCCCGGGCCTGGTTCAAACTCGCCAGCCTCTATGTTTGTGGCTGGTGCCCCACCCACTTTTAATCAGATTTCTAACAACATCTTTCCATTTAGGGTTAATATAGCACGTCTCTGCCTATAGTGACTTAAGGAATGAGTGGAGGCTTTGAGAAGCCTCCTAAAATGCACCTGCTGTGCGTGTGATATATGCCTGGTATTGGGTGTGGTTCTGTGGGAGAGGCAAAAATGGCCACAGTTATTTTTGTCATCAATGAGTGACAACCTAGTAAATCAATTTTACAAATTGCAGACAAAAGGCTTCAACTCAATGACTTTTAAGCATTGAAAATAATTAGTAAATTCCCTGACTCATTTGTAAAATATTAGTCCTCCACTCCTACAATTTGGCTGTGTTTTTTCTGGTTTTCTCCACCTCTTAACTTGATATTTCTCCCACTAATAACACTTGTAGATTTGGGCCTTGATAGTTTAAAAAGAACAGAACTTAAAACCCTTGATCATTTTATTATCATTCATTTTGCATTATTCTGCTATAATGTTAATTATGCAGCTGTAATCTATAATACTTTCAAATAGTAGCATTTGAGTTTGAGTAATAGAACATATTCGTACTGAGAAGGTTTTTGAATTTATTCTAATTTACAAATTTTTGTCATCCCACCTGAGTCAGTGTTCTTCCTTGCCAGCATGCCTTCAAAGATACTTTTTAATAAAATTTTGCCATTTTTGCCATTTTAGTGTTTCCACCTCATAGAGAAGTGGCCAAATGTAGAGAATATTTTATAAATGTTTAAAATTTTCATAATAAATATTTTGTAAAGAAAGGTATGCTTAGCTACAATTTCCCATTTTCCTTCTGTGTGGCAACTTTGGGTGTGACTTGGAGGCACCCTGTAAGAAGGCCCCACACCGTAAAAGCCTGTGCTAAACACGTAGTGATGCCAAGTCATGTGGGACCTTATAGTCCATCAAGAAAGAGGAGCCGTCCATGCACACAGGTGTGCCTTAACACAGCTCATTCTGGAAAGTTCTTTGAAAGTGAATATATGAGCAAGAAATAACTAAAACTGACATTTTGATGTGAAGTGAAATTATATATGCATATATATATGTATATATATCAAGATATCTATATTGGGTTTTATATTCAAGAAGAAAATGATAGAGCATTTATGGGTATGTTTTAGTAACTCTCAAACCTGTTCTAGTGAGAACACTTAAAAGTAGACCAGATAACGTCACATCAGATTAAAATAGATTCCAGTTGAAGCACGCAGAAACACACACACACTCACACACACACACACAAAAGTGACATACAGATCCTTGATTACAAGGAATCTTAAAAACCTGGGTAAAAATATTTTGCTTAAAATTTTTCAAATGATTATTTGGATTTGGTAATTATTAAAATAACTTGGAGTAACATTGTATGTCTATTTTGCCATCTTTTACTCAAGAATACATTTTTAAAGTACAAATGTTAGCTTCCCACCTTTTACTAAAAAATACATTTATAATTTTCTCTCTACTGAGAGGATCTATTAGGTAAAAGCTGGATTATGTGGCTGAAGTAGTAAAATATTTCTCATTTTCCAAAACTAATTTAAAAATTAAAATTCCAGGTTTTCACACTTTTCAGTCTTTCTCTTTAAAGGAAAATGCCATATGATGGCTTAAGGGAACTTAAAATGCTCTCTGAAATTTGAGGTAATAAAAACTCAATTGCAGTACAAGATAAACATAAAAAATGAAATATTTTTAAAATAAATTTTGCTGAAAGTATTTTAGTATCAAAAATGTATTTTGGAAATTTCAGCAAGTTAGCTTTGTTACATATTTAATGCCCTGGTGGTACCAAAAATACGTATGCATGTTTATTTTTAATTTAACATAATTAGTAAATGCTATAAATTAGAAAGTAAAATTGAAATGAAAATGAAGGCAAACCTTCACCTAATTTAAATTACCACTTACTTCATTTTATCAGAGTTGTTTTGGTCCATAGCTAACATAGTACTAGATGAATCAAAGTCATTCCTTTATTTTATTTTTGTATTTATAAATTCATTATGTAACTGAGATAATATGAAAACTAAACATGGACTACCTTTCATCTGATATAAAGGGGTGTTATAATGGTCATATGATCCTGTTAAAATATGAGTCAGATCTTGTGATTTCCTGTTAAAAACCCTTCAATGACAGGTGATGCCTGTGGCTCAAAGGAATAGGGCGCCAGCCCCATATACCAGAGGTGGTGAGTTCAAACCCAGCCCTGGCCAAAACCCCAAAAAACAAGCAGACAAACAAACAAACAACAACAACAACAAGAAAAACCTTGACTGACAATTCTTCTCACTCTTTATAAAGTCATAATTCTCTTTTGGTGATCTACTGTCTGACATGATCTACCTCAATCATGTACACCAAAGATCCAATCTTTGGCCTTATTTCTTCCCACTCTGGTCCTCCGTCAGCCTGCTCCACTCTGCTGCTGCATTCACGGGCTCCTACAGAAATCCCTCTAGAACAGGCACCTCCTTACATCTCAGGGCCCTTGCTCTAGCTGTTGTCTGCAATGTTCTCTCTCCAAATACGTGCAAAGCTCTCTCCTTTACTACGTTTGGATATTGATTCAAAGAACACTTCTCATTTTCTGATCATCAGATTTAAAAGAGCAAGCACATAGCCCGATATATAAATCTTTTCCTTCTTTATTTGTTCTATAGCACATAAGACCATCAAACATTGTACATTTAGCACATTTATTTTGCTGTTTTCATATTCCCTTCTTTTTTTTGTGACGAGATTTTCGTGAGTTCTAGTAACTTCTTTTCCCCAACACCTAGAACACAGCTGGTACAGAACGAGTCCTCCGTGAACATTTGCTGAATGTGAGCGAATCCCCAACCCAAAACTGCCAGAAGAAATTAAAGTAATGACAGTGTCATGAGATTTATTTCATTCACTTTGAATCTACTTGGATGAATACCCATGTTATTTTTTGTAGTATTAACAAGGATTTCAAAACAAAGGATCCAGATGGTCAGATATAATAATGAAAGGCATATAGAAATGTGTTTTGAATTTATGCCAATTTGGCAGCGATATCTGAGCAGCTCCCTCAGTCTGTATTCTTTACAAATTCTCTGTTATCTTCTTAAATAGTTTGTGGCTGCTACTTAGGAAAATAAGAAAGAAAATGCAGTGTTCAAGATTTTAAACATTTTGTGTATATGTGTGCACACACGTGTATGTTTAAGCTTACAGCAATTTATTCGATTTTTGAACATTCATTCAATTAAATATGACTCAATTTTTCTCATTAATATTTTCATTGATATGTATTTCAATGATCTTATTCAATTAAAGGTCACCATTTTCAGAAGTCAATTCTATGCTGCTACAAGACAGCAGTAGAAACTCTGATACTTGAATTTGGAAATTTCCTCTAAGTCATGAATTAAAGAAAATGTATAGATTGAAAACATTTCATGTGTCAGAAAAATCTAATAATTTGGATAACATAGAATGTTCAGAGATATTTGAAAGTCTCTTATAAGAAATGAAAGGGAATGGGTTAAATAGGAAAGATATTACAGAATAATTTGTCAATGAACTGGATAAATCAAGTTAGCTATTTTGAGCTATGAAGAAGTTTGGTTTTTACATTATAAACTATGTGTCATACAAGAAAAATGTAAGAGAAATGAGTCTTACTTTTAAAAAAATCACAGTGAAAAAGCTCAAGAAAGAAGTTTACATCATCAGTTAAATTTCATCAGTGAGCAATATGATATTTCATGGAAATCATTTCAAAACTGAAGAACATTTTTTTTGTTTGTATATCTGTAATAGGCTTTTAAGATTTCTATTTTTAAATGCTTGCTTTATGAAAGCAGTAATTTGTCAGTGTTGCCTAACACAGAACAATTATAACAACGTATCTAAGACACACAAATCCTGAACTTTTCATTTGGAAAGATGCATCAAACTTTACAGTTTTCTAGACCAATGAAAAGGAAAATTAAGATAGTAACAAAAAAATACATCTAAGCTCAATATAGTGCTTCCTTTTACTTATTCCTTTTTTTTTTATTGTATTTCTGTTCCCAAGGGTATGTTAAGTGCTTTACACATCAATTTTTATTACATTTAGACAACAACTTGGAACGGTTGATCTCAGACATCACATTATATGGAGGAAATTAAAGTCTAGAGCAGGGAGAAGATAAAACGAGGCTAAGGATTTGCTTGCTGAGCGTGTGAGAGCTGTCTGAGAAAGTTTAGAAAGGCTTCCAGACAGCTGGGAGAAGAAGGGCTGAGGAGCAGTATATCGCATAGCAGGAGAGATGCTGGACGTTTAAGTTCATGTTTTTCCTTTTGGTCATTTTCCTGATTTTCACTAGTAAATCACAGGCACCAATTTCAAACAAGTTCTATGTCAGTTGTGTAAGGCTTTGTAAAGAGGATACTCTTGGATTTGCAGATTCTTTTCTTGAAAAGAGAAGATAAATTCTTTGCCCCATATCCTCTAGTAGTAAACAGAAGCATAGGAATTTGAAACAAATGGTTTTATTGTGAACTCTTGGTTTTTGTTTGTTGGTGTTTGCTGTTCTTTTTAATGTTACCAAGTTAAAATCTTGACTAGAACTAGCTGTTTTAAAATAAAATCGGATTCCAAAAGGAGACACAGGAAAAAACTTTCAGCAATTTCTAGTCCTTTGCTCTGTATAGAAGTTCATTTTTTATTATTAGGTTTCTGAACAACAATAATAAATGGATATGAAAACACGCAAGGTAATATGGCTTTGAGGCTTATTCAAATATCGGTTAGTATGCTGAACATTTAAAATGAGGATTCTGTACACAAATACTGTTTACCTTTGTTTAATCGCTTATAGTACTTGATATGTGCCAGATACCATTTTGGTGTATCAGAAATAGTTGATCATCTTATCCTCCTAACACGTCAAGTGGTAGCTAGTGTTATATTTTATAGGGGAAGAAATTGAGGTGTAGAGTGTTTAAATAAATTGTCCACAGTCACACAGCTAGTATTGGATTCAAGAGTTAATCCAGGTAGTCTGATTTCAAGGACCATTCTCCCTATCATCTCTTATGTTGCTAAGCAAAAGGCGGACTAGGTAAGACTCAGGGGCCAGGAGGAAATGCCACCATCAGTGACCTTCTAGCCACGATGATGATGAAGATTTCCATTCCTCCCACGTCCTGTAAAATTATAATGAAATCTCCTCCGAGTTCCTCATGGGCCTTAATACATGTAGGGATTGTCCATCAACACCAGCCACTCATCCGGAGTGTGAATTACTTCTCTTTAACAGATTCCCTTTAAGGAACCCTCTTAGTAAGAGTAGATGCTTTTGCTCAGGGAAACATTATTTGTATATAATTGTCTAGCCATCGCCTTCATTTTCATAGTTTGAAACATTGGCTGCATTCATTGTGGCAAATTAGTTTTTGGAAGTATTTGTCCTACCTGGGGCTATTCTTTATATTTTTATATTACTCATAGTTTTTAGTTATGTAGTTCACTCTACTAGTAGAATTGACATGGTTCTGTGGTCATGGTGATTTATTAAATATGGAAGGAAATGAAATCTTTTTTGCCACTAATATAAATCCCTGAAGGGCTTTGGTAAGAAGGAATAAGCAAAACTAAACTAAACTAAGAAAGTCATATTAAGGTAAATGATTAGGCAGAGTCTTGGAACTATTAATAAATAAAGAGAAGTTTTTGTTTTTGTTTTTATTGCTTGAGATTACGCGTTACACACAAAAGAAAACAAGCAGGGTACATAAACTTTGTTGCATATGCTCTAAGTCATAAAAATTTGTCTCTAATGATATTCCTGAATGTCATATTCCATTTAGGTTTATTCCAATAAACATAATACAATAATAAAATCTGTCATTCTTCACCATGTTCTCTCAATGTTATTACAAAGGAAACACAGACTTTTTCTATTCCAAAATAACAGTGTAGGGAACTAATGGTATTCTCACCTGCCAGGAAGTTGAACAAAATTATGAGCATCAGTCTGCCAAATTTTATTTTTGTTCTATTTTTAGTTTCATCTCAGTACACTGAACTGGGCGAGAAAGAATTGCCTTTCATGGATTCTCTATGCAGCTTGTTCTTCGTTCCCTGTATTGATGTGTAGAGATGTGGATTCACTCCAGCTTCTTCTCTGTGGGTGTCCTAGTTCTTTCAAATGCCCTGTTGGCTAGAACCGAAGAGCTCCGCTGGATTCTCTTCTAAGTGGTCTCCTCCATTTCCCTGACAATATACCTGCATCCTTGCTCCTGCAATCACTGGGAGTTTGGGCCAAACCCAAATGAGTACCATTTACTTGCCTTTGGCCCCAAACTCCCCCACACTTTCCCTCCCCTTCACAGGCAGGAGTCAGACCCACTGCCCTCGTGCTGGGAGAAACCACACTTGTCCAGTGGTTCCTGTGAAACTCTCATTTCACCTGAGGTTAAACGTGTCCTGCATCACCATTCATCCCGGGGGGGGTGGATGCCCTCCGTGTCAGAGCAGTCCCCTCCAAGAAATGGCTCACCATTTGCAGTTCTGCAATATGAGAGAGCATAAGATTCTTAAAACTTGTTTCTTTGGAAAGTATGCATATGGCATTTTGGAAAGTTGTCGAAAGTAATTTTAATATTTAGTTGCAAAGTTAACATTAACCTTTTTAAAAAAAATTGTCACAACAATAATCACTGTTAGTGACAAGCAAAGGGGATGGAAAGTTCTTTTCTGTCTGTGTGCCTGCAGTCTGGAGTGAATACGACTCCACAGTGGCTCATTCACGTTAATCACCTGATTTATCATCACAACAATTTGTTTGAAATAGGAGTATCATTCTCAATATACAGAAGAGGAAACTAAGTTTCAAAGAATAAATTCTCTACGGTCATTCAGATACTATGAAAACACAGGTATCTCCTCCTGCTCTACTCCCCACAACGTCACATACTAGACATAAATGTTCCATTGCCAATGTTAGCCCACGATCGCTCAACAATTTTAAATAAGCACCTTGGTTTTGTAAACTTGGAAATAAAAATAATTTGAAGTCATCTGTACTACTAATGATTTTTGAATATAGCACAGCATCTTAACATTTGGCTGTATCTTAAAATATATATTTAATTTTTTTTCAGACTATTGATTTTGAAGGTTTCAAACTATTCATGAAGACATTCCTGGAAGCAGAGCTTCCCGATGATTTCACTGCACACCTTTTCATGTCATTTAGCAACAAGTTTCCCCATTCTAGTCCAATGGTAAAAAGTAAGCCTGCTCTCCTTTCTGGCGGTAAGTTCATTTACCTAAAAGTTGTAACAATAAAAATCTCAAAGGTTAATTGAGTATCAAGCTTTTGTAAAACAGAAATGCTTTTCTTAAAAATTGTCTTTGTCATAGGACTTCTAGTTTCACACTAAGATCGCGTAAGTCATTTCAAATATCTCCAGTGTAATAATAAGAAAACTTTTTTGAGAAAAGGCAATTTTTCATTATCTATCGCTTATCCTGGAATTCTCTGTTAGGTAATCGTTTTTAAGAGATATTTGCAACAAATATAGAAAAAAACTATTTAGAAACTAGACAAATATAGATAGCAGTTTATTTGCAAATGGATTACAAAGCATTATGTCAAGAAAATTAATACTTAATATCTGCTGTGTCAGTTACTGACATACTTTCACATTTTTAGACTTGTAAACTCAGAACACGGTTTTGATTTTTCTCTTAAATACCTTAAATTTTTGTCACTATAAACTTGATTTGTTCTTATATTTTGGGTAGCTTTTGCAGAGATAGGTAAACACATTAGTAGCCATTGTATCAATTGCCTTCCAGCCAGTAAAATAATATTTCACTCTATGGTCCAAGAGAATGTAAGATAGGAGCTTGGTTAAATGGTGTTAGGGGGTTAACAAACCAAAAGAAGAACACGGAGGTCATGTGAATAGAACTGTCGGAGGCATAATCACAACTCAGGAGCCCACAGATGGGCAGCAGTTGTTAGGTGAGAGATCGGGCTTCCAGCCTGGCTCTGGTAGCTCCCAGATGCGAGGAAGGCCTCCAGCGCTGGAACTCAGATTTCTGATAAAGGTGCATCCCCAGAGCCTCTGCCAGACTGTAGGGGAGGGACCCCATTGTGCCTTTGCTGGTTGTTTAGAAATTAAGATGCAGACTAAGCTGACTGCTCCTGGAACCAAAGCTACAAAAGCTGAAATGAGTTACCCTGGGAAGAACAGGTTGCCTCCCAGCACCAGCCCTTTCTCCTTCCTCCTGCCTTCTCCTCTCTGCCTCTCATGCCCCCTGTGGACCCAGCAAGAATCTGCTGACAAGGAGGAAATTCGGTCTGTGACAGCCTTTCTCATTCTTTGAACTAGGGACTCTTTTGTACTCTTAAAAATTTTTGAGGACCTGAGAGAGATTTTGTTTAAGTGGGTGAAATCTATTGATATTTGCCATAATAAAGGTGATATGCTTTAACAGTAACAACAATCAAGCAATTGCACGTTTAAAAAACCCCTGTTTTTTATAAAAAATAACTTTTCAATAAAAAAAATTAGCAAGAAGGGTAGCGTTCTTTTACAGCATTATAAATCTCTTGAATGCCTGCCTTTATGGAAGGAAACCAGCGAATCCTATCTACTTCTGTGTTTCTGTTACTCCATCATGCCCTGTAGCCACTTGAAAACTTTGTTGTAAACTATAAGAGAATAAGAGTAAGCAAAGCAGAAACCATTTTACTATCATTATAAAAATTACTTTGACCTTACGAATCTCCCACTTGGAGCTCAGAGATCTCAGCAGGGCCACTGGTCTGGAAAGTTCCAGCCCTAACAGCACGAAGCAGAATATAGAAGTGTTGGTAAATGAATGAGAAGTTTCAGAACCAACATTCTGATGAATAAAAAATGCAAAAGCATAGAATTAAGAAAGAAGTGATTGAGCTAAAAACAAAACTTAGACAATCTGGTGAAAAGCCCATAATTCTAAGCCTTATTTTACCAGCCACAGTACTAAGTACAGCTTCTCCTTCTGGTAGTGCTGTTAGCGTAGTTTTCCTAGAGCAATCATGTGTTGGTACAAACTTTTTAAAGGAAAGTGGACATTTCTATAGGCTAAACCTCTAAGATATATGACAACTAATATGTTTATCATTATCTCTTCTTATAAAATATTTTTAGCTTCTTAAATAACTCCCTTTCTGTTATGGATTGAGAAGACTTATCATACTCACTCTTTTTTCTCTGAATGAGTTTTAATTCATCTGTCCTTCAAGTACGGTATCAGTACTTCAGGTTATTTTGGGCATAACTTTTTTAAATGAGACAATTCCTTACATTTATCTAGAAATTAAAACTTTCATATTCTTCACTTCATGCTACAAATGTATTGCATATACCTTAGAATGCATAAAAGAAAAAATTTTTCTTTATTTAAAGTAATAGTGTAATAATTTTAATGTATAATAATAATTATTACTTTATTTAAAGTAATAATGTCCTTGGATCTTGAGAAATAAAAAGGAGCATTTTCCAATAATGTTGTTTGCCTAAATAACTGAATCAGATGTGGATGAAACAAACCAATTCTAATAACTTAAGGTAGCTTTGTAAGGAAACCAAATCTCAAACTTTTGTTTCTTCTAATAGCATATATTGTGTCCTAAATAGAAGATGTGAGTAGCTAGGAGCAAAAAAATAAAATAAAATAAAATCAGTTTTCAAAATGGAAAAAAAATAAGGAAGAACCGATTATGCTTCATTTTAGACACTTGCGTATTCTGTGTGATGCTACTTAAAAGAAATATGGGCTGTGTAACTCTCCTCCTGCAGCCATAATAAATTAAACTCTGATTCCTTTTCAGGGTTTGGATGGCACATTTTAGAAATCACAGTGTCCTTTCGAAGACTGTTTCCAACCCTACATTCTTTTCAGCCTACCTTTGATAGTCTCCCCTCCCCCAGGAAAGAGGAACAATAGATATAGCAACACCATTTTCAACGACTAAGGTAGCCTTGACTCAGAATTGAAAAAAAAAAAAGGCTTTTTATTTTTAGAAACTTGCTCTGCAATAGTCTATTCTCTAATGTATAGCATGATATATTTGTGGTTGAAAAATCACAAATTACCTTTGAACAGGCAGGATGCTATAGTATGCTGTGTTTATCTCCTGTTAGATTTCACCATATTTTTTTACCATAATACCAGCAGGAATATGGGAGCTATTTATTCTTCTGTATACCATCTGAAAAATAAGAGCTTCCTGGTAAAAAGAAAAACTTAAAAGGAAAAGAACTCATCCTAATTAATGATTGATTAATAGGAGCTATGGTTAAAGAAAAATATTTAGTTTTCATAAAATAAAACTTTTAAAAACATTAATAATTATATGTAGGTATAAAGTTTCTATGTGTTTGAGTGTGTGCATGTGTATACTTGGCTTTTATTTACCTTGTTATACCTAATGATACATCTGGTATTCCATGAAATATATGACTTATATTTGTGAAATACTTTGTTGCAATATGAGTGCCTTTTTTTTTTTTTTTTAAGACAGAGTCTCATTTTCCCACTCTTGGTAGAGTGCTGTGGCGGCACAGTTCACAGCAACCTCGAACTCTTGGGCTTAAGCGATTATCTTGCCTCAGCCTCCAAAGTAGCTGGAACAACAGGGACCTGGCACAAACACCTGGCTATTTTTAGAGACCGTGTCTCGCTCTTGCTCAGGCTGGTCTTGAACTCCTGAGCTCAGGTGATCAACCCATCTCGCCCTCTCAGAGTGCCCTCTCAGGATGACAGGCATCCACCAGCCTGGTTTATGAATGCCTTTTATTTAAAATAAGATTACCTCTGTTGTTCCTATACTGAATGTTTACTTTTGAAGATGTCCCTAATGCAATATCTTTTCCGTTTTCTTGTACCTTTTCTGCCTCTTTGTAAATGCCAGGGCTCTCCTCTCTCACCTCTGGCAGCTCAATGACCAGCTTCTGACTCTACTTTCTTCCCTTAAAGCACATTGCTATAATTACTCTCCTTAAAGTATTTTCAAACAGCTGGGGCCTTTGTTTTTCTTAAGCTGTCTTACAAATCATGATCTATGATTCAATATTACGATCTCATATTTTGACCTCCTTCTATAAATTGAACACTAAGGATAATCACAGAGAAATTTCATAAATATGCAGATTTCTACAATTACAAATTTCTAATACCCAGTACAAATTTATATGACTAGAATGCTTCTTTAGCTTAAAAAAACAAAAACTATCGTAAAAATTGTTCTTGACATTTTCCCCTAGATCAATTATATTAAACTGTTTAAACCTAATTTATAAATGTATTCAAATCTTTCCCCTCAGTCTCAATACATGACATTTTTCCCACCATTTAAAAAATCGGCACCATCAGATACAAAACACCTCAATTATTCCCCCAACAACCCAGAAGTGTTTCTTCAGCACACAAAGAATATATATTTATCATATTGCAGCTGGAACTTTTCTTCTGGATGTTCCGTCCGTAAGATAACAAACTAAGTGTGTCTGAAAGTTAATTATTTTCCTTCTGGGTGAATGGCATCCAAGAATCTATCCTTTTCCCAATTCTAAAAGTACTTTTATCCCCCACTGCCTCTCTCCTCGTATTTAGTGAATCACAGAAAGCCCTGTGTTACTCATCACAGCCACTTCTTCCCAAACATTCTGCCAGTGTCATGATTTGATTCATAATTGTGTCAGAGACTATCAATTAGCATGGCTCCCAGCCCAGCCCTGACTCCCCAGCTCCAAATTATTCCTTTTAATAGAAACCTGATTATATTACTCCTGGGTTTTTTTTTTTTTTTTTTTGTAGAGACAGAGTCTCACTTTATCGCCCTCAGTAGAGTCCTGTGGCATCACACAGCTCACAGCAACCTCCAAATCCTGTGCTTAGGTGATTCTTTTGCCTCAGCCTCCTGAGTATCTGGGACTACAGGTGCCTGCCACAACACCCACCTATTTTTCTGTTTTGCAGTTCGGCTAAGGCCGGGTTTGAACCCGCCACCTTTGGTATATGGGGCCGGCACCCTATTCGATGAGCCACAGGTGCCGCCCACTCCTGAGTTTCTAGGTTTCAGCCCTTCACTATCAACCGTTTATAGTGGTTTTGATAAATTTATTTTTGAAATGAATTTAAGTTCTTGAAATGTAAACCTGAGTTACTTCACTAAAGAAAGTGGGCGCATATATGAGTATATGGAATTCTGGTTACCCCCACCTTTGAGACTACGTCCTGAAATGACCTTAATGAAACTCCAGGAACCAACCATATCGTTAAGAATATGGGGCATTTTGACGGGCACCCGTGGTCCCAACTACTTGGGAGGCTGAGGCAAGAAGATCATTTGAGGCCAAGAGTCGGAGATTGCTGTGAGCTATGATGCCACAGCACTCTGCCCAGGGTGACCAAGGGAGACTCAAAAAAGAAAAAAGAAGAAGACGATGACAATGGTAAAATCTGAGTTCCACAGCATGAAGCACAATTCCCTGAAGTCTAGATCTGCCTACTGTCCTATCGTACCTGTCTCCCTGCCCCAAGCGCCCCAGACCATTTTTTTGTATACAGATATTTGCTGTAACGTACTGAAAATAACTGAAACCTACTCTCTGCTTACTGAGGACTCTATGCTTTCATGCTCTTATTTTCACAGCAAAACCCAACTCCTTAAAACCACAGCTAAAGCTTCCTTCTAATTAAAAAACACATACTGTTTTCCACATTAGGAATTCATTGACCAGTAAGATGGCATACCTAGAACATGCAATTGGGAAGTGACACTGCCCCCTTGTAAAACACTCGTCATCTGCCCTCCTATCATCCCTGTCCTTTCCCTACCCCCACACACACCAACTCCACACTTCCTTTTTGTATAGGACGGCAAGTAATAACAACTCTTAGCAGCTATTAGTTTCTCAAAGAATATAAAAATTAAAAGAAATTATAAATTAATATAATTGAGACACTAATTTATTTCTTTTGGGCTCTACAAGATCCAAAATATTAAAATTATGATAGAAAGTGTCTGGCATTACCTACAGGGCATTGTCAGAGTTTTCATTGGGTTTTATTAGTTTTTTAATAAGACAGAAAGAGAGGAATTGCTGAACACCCTTTAAATTACAGCATATAGTTAATGGATCAGTTGTGCCATTTATTTATTTATTTTATTCATCCATTAATTCATCCATTTAATTAAACACATTAAATGCCAGGAATTCCTCAGATAAACTGAGGATTCTTGAAAGTCAAATAGGAAGACAGACAATTGAACAATCGATTACATTTTAATAAAATAAATGCTGTCATCCACGTGTGAACTGACCATAGAGAGCCCAGTGAGGTGCTTCAGGTTCCCAGGGAAGACTGGGGAACGGGGTACCACTGCAGACATCATCCAGGACAAGTTAGAGTTATCCAGGGGAAGTGGGCAGAGAGTGGGCCGGGTGCTGGTGGGAAAGGGTGGGAAGGGAGATCCAAGAAAGAAAGCAGCATGTTTAATATGCTAAACATGTCCAATCCAAGGGCAGTGTGAGCTGTCACCAATTCAATATTCATTCATTTAAAATTGACTACCTACAGCGTGCCACTTAATGTTCAAGCTGCCAGGGGAAACATCAGTGAGCAAAATAAAACCCCTCACTAATAGTCATTTGCATGCTAGCAGAGAGTGACGATTAAGTGTGTGTAGCATGTCTGATGGTAACCTGTACTGCTATCGGGGGAATATTGTAAAAAGGAGGGAAAGTGCAGCGAAAGCTGAGGGTGACTTGAGTCTGGTCTCCTCACAACTCACTTAAGCTGAGATGAACAGCCCAACAAGGCAAACCTGTGGGCTCCAGAGCAGATGGTGGTCAGGAGCTGTAAGTACAGGTCATGGCTTGGAGATGGGAGGAGGGTGAGCGCCTGGTAGGATCTGAGTCCTGACGATCTTACAGGCTTGAAGGAAGGTAGACTGATTAGGACAGCTGAGAGGCCTGGTGCCCGCCTTGGTTCTGACTGAGGAAGTGCAGATGCCATGATGTGAACAGAGGCCAGAGAGGTGGCCAAGGCCACATGGGACAAGCTGTCTGTCATGCTGAGTTATGAATTTTATCCAGAAGAAATTGGAGAGACATTATAAGATTTTAAGCCAAAAAATAATCACATTGCCAGTGATATGGAAGCTATAATGAAGGGGATGAGCCTGCAGGTATAAAAGGATCCAGCAGATATGTTAAGATAATAACAACTATCTCTGAAATGATTAAGGAAGCTTATCTTTTTCCTTAACTCTCTTATTGCTTATTTGATGGGGCCATGGTTATTTAATTTGTTAAATAACAAATTTATTCTAGTAAAATACATTGGTAAATATGTGTGTGTGTGTATATATATACATGCTTTGAAACTACACATGGATGAGCTGTGATATCAATCATAGGATTCAGCTCATAGTAGGTTTTCTGTCCAACTAACAAGTCATATCACAAGTACTTATTTTAAGTGGAAAAGGAGAAACATCTTCTTTTTGGCCTTAAGGAAGTTAATTGATTAAGAACAGAAAGTTGTACAACAAAAATTTGGTACTTGAATCTTTGGACAAATGTTTTTTTGTCAAATGACCTTATGGAATTGTCTTGCCAAAAGGCGTACTTCATTAATTGTACTGAGAAGACATTATTCTTACCAGGACTGTCTTGAGAATATTAAAAAATACATGTATATATGTGTTTGTATTTTTTTTACTATGTATTAGCTTAATAGTTCTCTTGTGTCTAATAAGCTGCTTCAGTGTCCACAATACAAAACAAGAGCAGATAGAGTCCCCCAAACTCAAACTGAACAGACCACAAGTGTTATGTGACTATGAGAGAGGGAGATTCCTGGAACATAGTAGGCATTTAAAATAAATTAGTGTATTTACTTCTGGTGATATATTTGTTACTGTTGATGTATTAAGCTTAATACTGGCATACGAATGCTCTAGAAATAAAAATAAAAATAAAGAAATTTCTATCCATTATCCAAGTAACATTTATTTATATTAACCATTACATTTTTTGTTTTTTGGCTGGGGCTGGATTTGAATCTGCCACTTCACCTCCAGCATATGGGGCTGACAGCCTACTCCTTTGAGACACAGGTGCTGCTTTTCTTTTCAAAATACGGTAGAATGCAGTGGCATGGTCATAGGTCACTGCAACCTCAAACAGGTCATGTTTCTGCCTCAAACCCTGAGAAGCTGGGAATATAGGCCACCACATCCAGATTGTTTTTCTAATTTTGTCAGATGTGGTCTTGCTTTTGCTCAGGCTGGTCTTGAACACCTTGTCTTAAGCAATCCTCTTGCCTTGACTTTCCAAAAGACTGGGATTACAGGCTGTGAGCCATTTACTTGGCCCTCTATGTTATCCAATGTACACTTCTTATCTGTATTAATAGTGGTAGTAATTCCCAAATTATCTTATTCCAATAAATATTTATCTTGCAATTCCTTCCCTAAAACCAGAAAACTCACAACTTTGAGATCTGGTTTGTGTTAAAGTTACTATCGGTATATAAAGAGATCTCTCAGGTCTCTCCTTTAATTATAAAATGGTTTTGAATATATTGGGCTTGATTATACATATTTCTTTATTATTTCACCTGAATAGTCTAAGTAATACTTGGTTTTTGAATTTTTTGCCTTTATTACTATATTTATTCATGTAGGATAAAGAGACTTTTTGTATTTTCTCTTATTTGTTAATAATTGCATGTTAAAGTGATAGTGTTATCTTAAGATTTTGCACTGTTATGTTCAAGATTATTTATATAGTTTGTGGTATTCTAGGAAAAACAAACAAGAGATTTAACACTTTGCTGAGGCTCAAATCAATACTAACATCTTATTTGTCGTATGCTTTAATAGTGCCCAGAAGTGGGTAGAAAATATGAAATGATGTTGAACACTTAATTTAATCCCTTAGAGAATGAAAGCTCTATAGGAATGGGATTTTTTTTTTAATCTGGATTATTAAATACTCTAGCTTCAGTAGTTGAGATCTGGTTTTACTAATGACTAATGTTAAAGGTCCTGGGTATTTATTTAGGTTTATGTTTATAAAGGACATGTTAGTTGTGTACCTATTAGAAAACACAGATAAGCAATAAGAAAGACCATTCTTGATAAGCATGTGTTGGTAAAGATTGGGAAATACGTGTATACATATATGTGTGTTTTTACATGTTCAAATACACATATATACATAATCATTCACAAACATGTTTTATAGGGTGACTCAAGACCTGGGGTCGCTGGCTGTGCTTTCTGTGATAATTCCTTTCTAAACATTTATGAACTAATCAATATATCATCTCTTAAGGTTCCTGAAAATCAAACTCTTAAAATGAAAGTCATTTATTGAGAGGTAAGGGACTGATTCCTCTGACTGGTATTCCCTCTCTTTGGCCTTATGAAATTCTGCTTTATGTGTAAAACTCCAATTCAGACAACCTCTTGATTTGTTCTGTGCTATAATCATTTCCTGTTTTCTTAAATGTAAAATGAGGTTAGTGTGTCTACCTTACTAGATATCATGAGACTCAAAAAGCATAATTCATGTAAATCATTTAAAATAGTATTGGTATGCTATAAATGCTCAGTAAATTTTTGTCATTGCTATTATTTATTAAACAGATTATTTTCCATTGTTTTAGTTTGCATACATAATATAGTCCTATCCAAGGTAGCTTCCCCCCCTGAGATGTTATACATTCTGAAAGTATAGAGTTAAATATAAGAATATCATTGTGATTTCCTTTCATGTGACAGATAGGGACAGTTTAGCATGGTGGCCTCTTTTAATGTGTGATGGTTTAATTTTTTTTTGTCCCTTACTTAGATATATTCAAGTGACTGAGAATAATTTGAACAACTTTCAATTATCTACCTGCAAACAATATGTGACCCACATTGTCCAATATAGTGGCCATTAAATATCCATGGCTATTTAAATTTGAATTCATTAGAAATTGAAGAAAACTTAATTTCACTTCTTGGATTACTGGCCATGTTTCATGGTCAATGGCCATAAATGGTTAATGCTATTGTATTAAATAGTGTATATATGGAATTTTTTTATTGTTTCAGGTTAATTTGAGGGTACAAAGAATTAGGTTACAGTGTTTACATTTTTTAGGTAGAGTCCCTCTCGTACTTGTGTCCCACCCCGAAGAGGAGTGCCACCCACCGTAACATTGTGCTCTGCCCTCTTCCCTTCTCCCTACTCCCTCATTCCCCTGTCCGCACATTGATTTGATTTGAGTTTTTCTCTTACATGGGTGTGGTTTACATCATCTACTGGCTTCCATATAGAGAATATTTTTGTCATTGAAGAAAGTTTTATTGGACAGCACTGGTGTAGACAGATCTTGCTTTTACTGCTTTTGAAAAGACCCCAAAGTTTGGAATGAGATGACCCATTTTCAACTCTGTTTTGCCCTGACTGCTATGTGATTGTGAGCATTTACTGACTTTCTACTTTCTCATCTCTAAAATGGAATTATAGGGTCATATGAGACTAGCATATAAAAGTGTCTTTTGCACACAGCCATAAGTATCATTATTATTGTCATCATTATTATTATTAAAGGTAAAGTCTTTGTCATCAAGACTGGAGTGCAGTGGCATGATCATAGCACACTGCAACCTTAAACTCCAGTTCTCAAGGAATCTTTCTGTCTCAGCCTTCCAAGTAGCTGAGAATATAGATGTGTGCCACAATGCTCAGCTAAGTTTTTATTTTTTTGTAGAGATGGGGCCTTCCTAGGTTCTCTAGGCTAGTCTCTAACTCCTGACCTCAAAGTGATCCTCCAAAGTTGGCCTCCCAAAGTGCTGCGATTACAGGCATGAGTCACTGCCCCAGCACAGAGATGTTATTATTATTGTCCTTTCACAGAGTTTGCTCTGCTCCTGGAACATTACCCACAACACCTGTGCTTCAAACCCTGTTCTTATAATTGCTTTTTGGAGGTGGGTTGGGGATTGGCGTTGTCCAAGCTGATGAAAATCAGAGCATGTTCTCAGAGGGATTTGCCTGACCCCAGCCTGATCTCAGGGGTTATTCTCCACTACATGAGGAATCGCTGTCTATTTTGCCTTCTTTACTGACTAATAATGCAGTTTACCCACTTTGATGCCACTTTGTATAAGCATAAAGAATGAAAAATAATTAGAATTAAATTACAATATTTTGTATTAATATAATACAAATAAATTATAACACTATTTGCAAAGTTAAGTGCAAAAATCACGAAATGTTTAACAACACTAATAATTGTCTTTAATTGTGATTATCTATGCCTATTAGTAAGGATATTGCATGTCTCATTTTACTATGTGATAAATAAAGCTGGTAAATTTATGTAAATTGAACCAGTTTTTTAAAAAAGGAAAAGTTCAATTGCCAGATTTATAAGTTTACAAATGTAATTTATGTTATTAGTTTTTAATATCTCAGCTTAAAAAACAGTAATGTCACCACTTTCATTGTCTGAAATGCAGATTTTAAAAGGAAAGTACATTGGAGCAGAGGCACTAACATAATACACAGTCAGAAGTTATTTGCTAATAATTCAACTTTGAAACTGGAATTAAAATTATCTGTCAGAAAAATCTTTTTATTGTTAAAAAGTTATTTTTTTAAGAAATGGAAAGTCTAGATTGTAGTACAATGAAAATCATGTGCTTGAGGAATATAACAGTAGTTAATGTTCAACTTGACTAATGCTACATATTTTTGTGAGTAAAGCTTTGAAGAGAAGAATGCTTACAAACATATGCATGTGTGTATAAGTGTATGTATGTAGGTATCTATATATATGTATATCCTGAATCAGTCTTAAACAGAGGAAACTGCTCTCTGGATAAAATTGTCATAGTCTCCTTACTAATTAACTTTACAATGCTTATTTTTTCATTTTTATTTTGGAATTTGTTGTACATTGCAATATATATATATATATTTGAACATCTAGGTATACATGGTATAAATATATATGGACACATAGTTTTATAAAGTACTCTTTTAAAGTAGTACATACAACTATGCAAATCAGACAACCGACGAATTAGGTGTCAATGAACCACATGATCTTTAGAGCTAAATATTGGCCACTTAAGGAAAAAGCAACAACCTTTGTTTTGCCTAGGTTCATGTTCCATTTTCATTTCTAAAGAGAGAATTTCTGATGACTGGATGGTTAAAATTGGCCTTTCTAAAGGAAAATAGAATTTTGAGCCTCTTCACTAGGGACTATGGCTGCTAATCAATAACGTTTACGTCTGGAGGAGCTATAGTCACAAAACGAGGTTTGCAACTTTTTCATTGCTGTGTTGCTTCCTAAGCTTCTGGATAATCATTAGTGCAAACTTTTAAATGGAAAAGGACCTTTATTCAGGGCAATGAACTGTAGTAGAGAGAAATATGTAGTGGAAAAGAACTATAGCCAGATTTAGGAAGAAAAAAAGTCTAAGGAATGGAACATGGTGTAAAAATAACCTCCCTGAAGACAGATTGAGGTCCAGGGCCTGTTTTCAGAAAACTAAATGAAAATATGAAGAAACATTTCACCACATAAGAGAATGTAGGCTGATCTTGGGAAGAGAATGTCAGTAGGAACCAGCTGTGGACCTGTTCATTGACCAAACACCTCAAAACTTAATAAAGTTGGTGAATGATAACTAAACTGTGGTGCATCTGGACAATGGGAAATTTTCAGTGCTAAAAAGAAGTGAGCGATCAAGCCGTGTGAAAACAGAAGAACCTTAAATGTGTATTAGTGGGTGGAAAAAAAGTCTGAAAAGGTTACATACTGCATGATTACAGCTGTATGACCATCTGAAAAAGGCAAAACTACAGACAGAATAAAAAGACCAGGGATGTCAAGAGATTGAGGAGACTGACTAGACAGAACAAAGAGTGTTAGAGCGGAACGTTAGACTGCTCTGTGCAGTGTGGACGTGGTGGGTACATGTCTTTCTTCACTTGTCCAAACTCGTAGACTGTGCAACACAAGAGCAAACCCTAATGTAGGCTCTGGAGTCTGGATGATAATGACGTCAAATGCCCCAAACATGTCAAAATACGTCAGTATAGGTTCAACAATTGTAACAAATGTAGCACTCTGGGAGGGGACGTTGATAGTGGGAAGACTGCGTATCGAAGTGATAACTGTACATAGAAGTAGAATTAAAGTAAACCTTGGAGACGTGTGTTTGAAGCAAGTAAGAGTGGTAAATACAGTGAAGGAAGGCTATCAAGTAGTGTTTTCAAATCTTTGTACTTTCTTCTCAATTTTCTGTGAGCCTAAAACTCTCTAAAAAAAGTAAAATCTTAAAAAATTTTAAATTCAGTTCTATTTTTTATTAAGTAATTATGAAAAACAATCTTTGACATTTTACATTTCTCTTTGATGCCTTTATAAATTATTTCAGAAAGTATACTTTACCTCTTCATTTTTGCTGCATTGGAGTTGAAAGAGCTGATTGATTAGTCCAATACACAGAATGGATATATACCCTATTTCTATTTTAAAAGCTTTAAGTTCTTTTAAATGCTGACACAACTAAGTGCATGATACATCTTTCAGTTATCAAAATGTCACAAACTGAAAATGGAAAATATTTACTCATTGCTTTCAAAAAAAGAATTTTAGTACAGTAATATGCTTCTTGAACAACTACGGGAAACCATAAATGTATATGCAAACACGCTCATGCTAAATTTAGATATTATATACAGGAAAGGCAAACAGAAAATTATGTGGCATTCTGTAGTTGTTTGTAGTCAGTATAATGAAAACTGATAATTAAATAAAGCGGGCTTTGGTTTCCTAAGTACAAACAAATTATCATACCATGTTCTAAATAAGTGAAAATGTATAATGCGTTTGGCTTTCTTTCAAATAAATGTCACGACATGTTCTTTTCTTTCTTTTATGGTTTGTTCTGAGTTTTTGTCTAAGAAAAAGTTCAATCAGACTTATTATATTGTTTTAGTACCATGGAGGGAAGGTTGGGAAGAGGGGATTAGTTCATCAGGCAGGATGAGTTAGGTCAGAGCTTATCCGACCACACTCAAGTGCTGTGTTCTCCACGTCTGCAAGTTACAGTAGTGTAAAGAGGTCAGTGGCAATTTTTTTTTTCATAAGTTGGAACTGGTTTTTCGTGCAGCTGGCTAAGCTTTAATTGGCTAGTTGCAATCGTTCACGGCACTTCTGTAAAGCTCAGGATTGTCTTCAATGCTCTGCTTACTTTCGTTTACAAAAATAACTATTAGTTTGTATTATATATTGATACTTCTGTTAAGGCAGAAAATCTATTTCTAATGTCTGTCTCTGTTGCTAACTTTATATATAGGAATAGAATTAATGGAAAACATGAAAATATGTTTGAAGTAAAAACAGTGAAAGAAAAATGAAAGAAGGATGTAAAGGCTTTTTTGTTTTTGTTTTTGTTTTTGTTTTTCAGATGGTGACTTTTGACCTATTGGTGACTAGTAAACTCAATTTTGAACAGCTTTGACAACATTTTAAGAATCAAAAATAGTAGAATAGGAGTAGATTAATATAGAAAAAAGGATATTTGGACAGTTGTGAAATACATTAACGAGATGTGTGTGTGGGGGGATTGAGAAGTAAATTATTTTTCTAACATTTTGAATTGTTGACCTTGAAAGAAATAATCTGTAAACTATTAGCATGTGAAATGGTCTTGTTGACTATGAAATTATGGATAATTAATCTCTGTAATACTTTTTCTTATCTGCAAAATGGAGATAATACAATGTACTTCCCTGGGTTAATGTAGGGACTAAGTAGGACATGTGCTAAAGCCCGTACCATGGTTTCAGTGACATATTAGAAAATCAATATATAGTTCCCTTTAAAAATGGTAACATTTCCAAAGAAAAAGCAAACTGGTGACATCTCACAATACATTCAGTTATATGCCTAGGAATCTTGAGATATATGTATGAGAGAACAGATATTTATTTGATCAAAGGTATTGTATAAATCAAAGGAAGTAGACTACAGCAAGAGATGTAATTAGGTAAATGTGTGCTGAAGAATTAGATTAAAACCATACTAGTCACGTTTTCTTACCTCTCTAATTAAATGTACATCTTGTTTATCCAGAATTTTGTTTATGTTCTTTTCATTGGTACTCATGGGCAAATTCCTTAAGGGCAAAAAAGGATATCTTATGCATTGTCTTGGCCAATATTTGACATAAACACATGTTTTTATGAATTATTATTTATTATTAAGGTAGAAATCATACTGAGATAGACTCATATTTCTTCTTCAGTTTTCCTGAAAGGTCAAGTTTTTAGTATTTTCCCCCACCGACTTACAGCGGCCACTGCCTGAAGCGGGAAAGGGTGGACTAGGAGAGCAGGTTCCTCGCGTGTTCCGGTGGGAGGGTTCTCTCCTGGGCAGTGGGGTTCTTCCTGATCCCAGCACCTCCCACAGCAGATAGCACTGCCCAGGACCCTGCCTCAAGAGAAACTCTCCATCATCTACAACTGTCATGGAATATGTCTGACCTTCTATACTGAAGGGTTTTTTGAGAATATTATTTATGCTATGCTTAAGAAAACCTATATACACCTTGCTATATTTTCTGTATAGTCTATTTGTGATCTGTTTTCTTCATTTTCTTTCTGTGTGAGAACACTGTAAATATTTTTAAAATTACAATATTTTTCTTCCAGGGCTGAGAATGAATAAAGGTGCCATCACCCCTCCCCGAACCTCTCCCGCAAATACGCGTTCCCCAGAAGTGATCCACCTCAAGGATATCGTCTGTTACCTGTCTCTCCTTGAAAGAGGACGACCTGAGGACAAGCTTGAGTGTACGTGTTCCTAATTATTTCACTTAATCATAGTCAGGGTGGGAGAACGGATTGGCTATTAGTGAACTTGAAGTTGCATCTACTACAGTTGGATAATTTTTGGATAAACAAAGATATCCTACTTAGCAATTAAAAAGTTCCTCCTCCATACAGCTAAAAGGTATTAAGACTTACCTATTTCAGATTCTTATTCATCAATTTCCATTAACCATTATTAATATTTCTCGTGACTTTTAAAAAATGTCTCCATTCATTTGAATTGATAATTTACTGAAAAGTATCCTTTGAATTGTTTTGAGAAAATATTTATTTCTAGTGTATAAAGAAGCTTTCCCATAAGTGAGCAAGAAGGTTCCCCATAAATGCAACCTGCACCCTTTTCCCGTGGAAATCTTCACAAACTTCAGCACTCACGTTCCCTTTGGCAGGGGTATATGATTTTTTAAATCCCAAATCACATTTGATTCTGGATATTATAAACAATTAAATAATAATTTTGTTTCTTCTAAGATGTGGCCTATAGAGAGAATTTTTATGTATTGCAAAGTAAATAACTCTATTTGATAAAATATAGTGACTGAGCTCTCTCTGGTGGCAAACTATACTCATTGCAATGCAAATAAATATTTTTTAAGCATTTATTCTAAACTTAAACATTGGTTAATCTATTCTATCTCCAAATCCCTTTCTACATTTAGTGTTGACAGCTTATTTAGTAATACAATGAACTTGAGTATATTAAATATTAGTAAATGAATTAAAAAATCTTACTATTAGAATGATAATGGGATGATGGCCCAGCTTAAATATTTCTAAAGCAAATGTAAAATGTTGTGATGGCTCAGAATTATTATTAGGAAGCACTTTAGTTAAATGTAATAATAACATTAATAACATTTCTTTTGTCAATAAGGATTTACAATAATGTCATTATTAAAGAGCCACACCTGCTTAGGTTATGAATAAACCATATGAACATCATTCTTCAAATATTTATTTATTATTCATAAATATTGAATATTTGCATTGAAGATTTATTTTGTTTTCCTATGGATCTACAGAAATCTCTCTCATTCCAAAGTAAATATTAATGTTCAGTGAATTTCTATTGAAGTGACAGCCAGAGAGAAAGTTTTGTCAGGTGTTTGGGAGTGATTATAAAAGTATAACGCCAAAGAGTTATTTTTTTACATCTGAGAATGAAAAAAGGTGCCATCAAACCTCTAAAAATGGTCTTTGGTGTTGCAGTTTAATTGTTTGTAAGTCAACTTTTAAGGTGGAGTTCCAAAGAAGCATGCTTTTGAGCTTTCAGGGTGAGTGCACCCACATAGCTTTTATCCACAATTGCAGGCAGAGTTTTAAATCATATACTATTCCAAGCCACTGGATGAATCAAGTCAAATTGACCTGCTGTTTACTTTTCTTCAGTGCTATCAGCCCCTTCCTCTTGTCATTTTGTGGGTCTTCCTGCTCTTTTGCACAGCAAAGCTCTTGCTCACACAAGATTCAGGTTCATTTTCCATTTTGCTCACCCATTTTTTCAGACACCTCTATGCAGACTTATTATGAATTGATGTTTCACTATTATTTTTATCAGATTCTTCAAAATAAATGACACTCTGTGTCTCTCTCTACTACCTTCTCCTCACCCTGGCTATACGTCAATCAGAAGTTCCTTTCTGTTTTTTTTTGAAAGCCAAAGGCTGGCCCTTTCCCATATCAATTAAATCAAAATTCACCTCCTCACCCTCTTCCTTAGCAATTTACCATGTATTTTTACCCTTAAACAATTACACACTTAAAAATTCCTAACATGTGTGCATTCTTTTACAGTTACAATAGTTTAAAAAAAAATTTCAGTAAGATTTTTAAAAACTTTTAGTAGTGGTTAGTTTACTATATATTTACTTGCAAAAGTGTTGTAACTTATTAAACACCATAGAGAAAGACAATAAGAGAAAACAGTGGCAACACAGAAATAGATGTGATCAAGGGCCTAAAATTAATTTTTGCAGGTGAATATTGAATTTGGATTACCAAATCCAGGTACCTAAGCAGATGGGAATACAGACACATTGGTTTAGGTCAGAGATTTTCAAGCTTTATCACACATCAGAATCTCCAACAGGGATTATGAACACAATCCTGTGGGGTCTCATCTCCGGCATATCTAGTTCAGCAGGTCTGAGGAAGGACCTTAAATGTGCCCTGTAGCATCTCTCTGGGTGATGCCAATGCTGTTGGTCCAGAGACCACATTTTGAGGGGCGCTGACTTATGTGATTCCCTCTGTCTAGTCAAAAATACATTGACACTGTCAATACATGTTTGATTTTTTTTTTACTAATTTGATAAAATTATTACATCCTCATCCATGGTTATAAAAGTATTACTGTTTCCTCCCAGATAATATTTCATAAATCTATTTCCCACTACCCAGAACTTTCCACCTCCTCACCTGTCCCTTCTGTCAGGTATTTGCACAGTGTTCATTGTACAGCTGACCCTACCGAAAAGAAAATCACAAACAAAAGTTCCCCAATTTTCCACCGATTACATTAAGTCCTGATTTAATGTTGTCAATAGGTTCTTGCAAACTGTGATGTGAAGTGAAATGGTGTAAAACAAAGGCAGTTTTTTTTTTTTTTTCTCATCAGTGTTATAACAAAATGACATTGAGGGGAAAGGGCATCATGTCAGGATCTGCTATCTATTATTTTACTTAAAGTCGCTATTTCCAGAAACCGCTCGCCAATGCTGAGTGAGGACTTACTCTGTAAAACATTCCTTCAATCTTGATTTCCTTAACCTAGTCCTAATTCCTCCCTGAGGACTTAAATTGGCTGTATATCAAGAAGTTTTCTTCCCCTGCTGGCATATGCCCTGGGAAGTGTGACTTTGCATTTGTGTGCACACGCATTTTAGGGTTCGGTGGCGGGGGGGTGTTTATTTTTTTTTCTCTTTGTTGTTAATCCCCAGCTATCCCAGCCAACGGATGAGGACATGGTATCACTGCTGATTTGCCCTCCGAGGCTTAAGTCCACCGCAGAACTCTATGGACATTCGTTCTCTCTTTTAATCTCCTTCATTCCTCAATATCTGTGACTTCTCCATTTTATTTCAGCTCTTCCCATTGTTGTAAAACTCCAAGCCCTTTAGCTTTCAAGAATTGCTTTGATTCTATAACTTTAAACTCTAGAATTCCACATTGACCACATCCTATATTCACTTAACTTATTATGCTCTTACTTTTAATTTAAATATACCACACATAGTACTTAAGATTATTGACTCTGGATTTATACTGACTGAATGCAGGTTGACACTTAACTGTCTGAGTGTTCAGGGTACAGTAAAAAAAAAAAAAATCCACTTCAGGACTCAATTTTCTTAACTGTAAAATAGTATCTATCTCATAGGGTAGCTATGAGGATTAGATAAACTAATATTTACTCACATAAATTCCTTGACACTTATGAGCTCATGTAATTTTTTTTTTGAGACAGTCTCACTCTGTCACTCGGGGTAGAGTGCTGTGGCATCATAGCTCACAGCAACCTCAAACTCTTGGGCTTGAGCAATTCTCTTACCCCAATTTCACAAGTAGCTGGGACTAGAGGCATGTCTTGCTCCTGCTCAGGCTAATCTCAAACTCCTGATTTCAAGTAATCCACCCACCTTGGCCTCTTTTTCAAATTATGAGCTACCACACCTGGCCTTGTGTAATTTTTTTAAGTGAAATAAATAAAGATAACTCAAAAATTCTTGACCCTTGGCCACTTCACTGCCTTTTGAGTTTACTTGCTGACTTTTGGCTACCCACACCTTCAAATTTAAACTGACCCTGTAATCCTTGGTGTATGATGTCAATTTGTTTTTCCGCACTTAGTTTCAGGCATCCAGTTTATTTTCTCATATACTTAGTGGCAAGAAGTTAATGAAATAAAAATGTAATTCTATGGATTATAAATCTACTCAAAACATGTGGCCAGTATGTCTCTCAACTTCTGTTGTCTAGATAAAAGTTATTCCAGAAGTTTTATTTTTTTCAAACACCCACCTGTTTAATTTTCATCTCACTCATATAGTGTTCTTGTAACTTCTACTTCTTGCCTAAAACCTCACCAACTACTACACCAATTTTTTCCTGTTTCTCTTCTGATTCCTAGTGAAAGAGTGTCCCTTTGATAGTTCCTCATGTCAAAATACATACAATTTAAATTCTTAATTTAGCACTGATAAACTGATCGGTCTCCACAATTAGCTCTTCGCCTGCTTTGTCTGTCTTTCATCTCGTACACATGCACAAATGGGGTGCCAGTTGCGTGGTCCAGCTTTCCAAGCACCAGACCAATCCACCCTCAAGCCTTTGCTTATAATGTGCATTTGCAGGGGGCATTTCTGCGCAGTGTGTTTTTGGCTCAGTCCTTCATCATTTGTTTTTTTTATACCAGGGGTCCTCTTGCCATCTCTTAATCGGATTATTTTACTTCCTTTCACATACCTTTGAACTCTGCATAACAACATGTCCTGTAACCTAATACCTGTGTGTATGAGTGTGCGTGTGTTTACCAGATAGATGCTCGATAAATGATAGTCAAGTGGGACTGTATTAAGGTGAATCAGAACTTGAGAAGATAACAAGTAAAGTGAATTACTTAGGACATCAAATAATATTAAATTTATTTATACTTGAATGTTAAAATGCCTGTTATTTAGATTAGTGTTTATCAAGATATTAATGACTTAATAAGTTTCAAATTTTCTTACATTATTGAAAATGGGTCACTAAAGAGAAACCAGTAGGAAAATATTCAGGAAAAATGGGTGATGGATATACAGATAATGAAGAGCAATTTGAATACTAAAGTAACTGCCATGTATGTTATTGACCTTAGAACCACTGAAACAGTGAAGAGACCCTCAAGTTCATCTAGTTAACATTCCTATGCTTAATGGTAAAGGATTGAAAGCCCAGAGAGGGTAGTTTTTTATTATTCTACTAGTTTATCTAGCTTAACTGAAACCTATGAGTTCTGACCTGTGTAGCACATTTTTTATTTTGAAAGGGTGTCTTTTGGTGTCTTTTATTTAATGTTTCTGTTATGAAAAACAAGAAAAAAGTCTTACACCATGATGGCGGATGTCAGACACTCAAAGTGACTAGTTTTTTGTCCTCTGTTAGTTTATTAAGTAGGTATTGAAATGCATAAAACAGTAAAAAGAAAAAGTGAATTAAAGAAATTCTAGCTTAAATGTCATTTAAGATACATAAATTCTAATATACAGTAACAAATTCTATATATTAACATGTTCATATTAATAACATATTATGGCAAGTAGAAAAACACCATGGTAGATTGAGTAGGATATTCAATGAGAAAATAGAAACTTGAAATCTTTTGGAATAGAAAAGAATTTTAGATGTAAAAAAATTACCCTTACCTTGCATAATATGCCTTTGCTCTGATCTTTTAACTAAATACATGTGTGGGTACATAATTGTTTCTATATAAAATGAAATTACATGAGCATAAAAATAGAAAAAAAGTGGGTTAAACTAGCTTGGAGCTTTGTAGCAGGTACCCATTTTTGGAAGTTACCATGTTGACAGAATGATTTTAACACTGGGCTTATTTTACTTGTGAACCTAAACAGTCAGGTGCCTATGTTGGATTTAAAAATAAGATCTATTTGTTCAACAATTCACCTGACCCTGGAATTGGACTTTTAAATATTAAGTAAATTTTAAGAATAATAATGTTTTTATAAAATTTAAGGATTAAATATTAACTTTATTATTATTCATAAATATTGTTTTAAAGGGGAAGCTTTTATTGTCTTACCAGGCCAAAGAATTTTATTTTCCTTGGAAAATTAAAAAAAAATGCCTTACTTGATTAGTTTCCTCCAGCTCTCTTACCAATCAATTCTCAAAATTTCCACCATAATTCTGGTTCAGAAATTTGTGTTCTTCATGTGTTCTTGAATCTTAGCATTGATATGCACCTTACCCTTTTAATTTGCTGCCTTTATTTCTCTGGGTGTAAAATTATTTGGATATTAATTCTCTAAGAACGAACTTTGATTACTATTTTTTTCGTTCTTTATCTATTTCCCACCTTCTTCTTTTTTTCTTTTGTCTTTTATTACACATCTGGGATATGTTTTACACCTTGTGAATAAAACTTTTCCCACTTTTTCTGTCTTACTTTTGAGTGCATAGAGAATCCATTTTGTTCTCAGCTTGATCCTTTGTATGTCTTCAGTCTTATCTGATGGACTGAAACTTTTCTTTTACTATAAAGTTCTTCCTTTTCTCTGCTTTGTTAATTTCTTCAAATTACTTTTTATAAGAGGACTGATTGATTGTGCTGGTGGCTAAAAGTCAACAGGCAAATCGAAGAGTAGGTGAAGTGGCAAAGGGTCAAGAATTTTTAACTGACATTTATTTCTTCCACCTAGAAAGCGTGTAAACTAGAATGAAATAAGGAATTTAAGGGGGCAAATTCTAGTTTAATAATTATAAAAATAGAGTCTGTAAAGTATATAGAAAAAATTAAAATGTTCCCTGTTTTAAACCATACCCAAAACTCTCCTAGAATTACTGCTTCTAGGAGACACAAAAGGATACTGACTACAAGATGTGATTTTTATATAGAACATAAAATTACACATAAGGGAATTCCATAAAGGAAACATTTGATGAATTAGACTTTCATTAAAATTATAGGTCTTTGGTTCATCAAAAATTGTACTAACAGAAAGAAGAGTCAAAATAGAGTAAGAGAATATCTTTGTAACACAAATCTCCAAAAGTCCTTAAATACAAACTGTGTGAAGAACTTCTAAGAATTGATAAAAGGTGGACAAACATCTCTGTGAAAAATTGGGCAAGATATTTTAATAGTCAATTCACAAGACAGGATATTTAGTTGTCCAATAAAGATAAAATTAACTTGATCTCACTAGTAATCAGGGGATGTCAAATTAAAACCTTAGTGATGTACCACTGTACTCCCACACTCTTGACTTAAATTAGACAACTGGCAATTCTCAGTGTTGATGAGGAAGTACAGCTTCTTAAACTCTCCTAGATTGCTATTAAGAGACAAGTTTCGTAAAGCCACTTCTGACATCTGTTTGGCAATATCTGCTATGGCCCAAACTTCCTCCTATTGGTCTGTACCAAATGTTCATCTAAGCATAAAGGCCGTTTAAGAAGGTTTATAGAAGTATTATTTGAGACAACCTAAGTATCACCAGAAATCACAAACTGGAGACACCAAAATATCCCTTCAGTTTAGAATGAATAAATTACAATTTTTATATATTGAAATACTATGCAGAGAAGACAATGTGTGTGCTAATACTCTCTGTAGAAATACAGATGAAGATCCCAAGTGGTATTTTGTAAGAGATGCTAAATTCAAATGAAGGCATGAAGAGGTCAAGATAGTGGGTGTCTCTGGGGAGGGGAGAGGATTTCAGGATGTGAGAGAGTGGAAGGGGTTCTGTTTTGTTAGTAATATTCTATTCCTTGTCATAGAGATAATTTACCTTGTTGTGTTCACTAAGATAATTTATTGAATATTACATTTCTCTGTAAGTGTAATAGTTCAATAATAAATTCACTTTTCTAACCAATGTTAGGTGCATAATATCATTGAGAGAGATAGAGAAACAAGTTTCCTTTCAACCCTTTGCTTTTAATAAACCAGTTATTAGTTTTAAGTGTTATTGAGGAGCCCACAGAATCTCTGGGAGAGGCAGAAAACACCTATTAGAGGTTACCTCTCCAGAAACCATGTCCAAATTAAGTACTGGATTGGGGTGGGATAGGTTTTTACAATTTCTTTCCTTGTTCCTGGTAGTTAATCCTTTCTCTGAGTGGCTAGTTAACTCTTGCCACTTACAAAGATATTTTTTGACATTTGCTGCTGTGATAGAAACTCTTGAAATGTTTAGTACCACATTTTATTTTTAGATTTTATTTTCTTCTCATGTATTGGCTATATGGGAGGGAACAATTACGATGATTTGCAAATAAACATACAGCAGTTAAGTGTTTTGACTGGCCTAACATTATCTCCTTCAATTCAATACATACACATCTTTACATTTTAACATATTTAACATTTTCTTTTTGCATCTTGCAATAAATAGAACATCATGTTAAATTGGCAAATTTTTCCTTTTATTGATATACAGACATCTTTTTCATCTTCTGATGATAGCTTAGAATTGGTGAAATGCAATAGCTATTAAATACAAAAATAATAATTACAGATATACATTCAAGGTTATGCCTCCTACTTATCAAGGTTTTTATTAATATTATAAACCTCAGACATCAAGATTCCCCAGGAAATTATACAAACCCTCTGTTCCACTCTTCTGTTTTTACAGCTGTGTCATTCTTTTGTTTACCTCAAACCTGCACCTGCAGCCTCTTCCACAGCCTCCTAGGGGTGTGTGAATTATACAGGGGTATCCTCAGGCCCGCCAGGGACGATTGCTTTCCTTCGCCTACGAACAGACAGCCTACATTCTCCTCTCTTCCTTATTTGCTCAGTTCAAAGATGACTTACCCTATGAAACTCCATCTCAGATTTAAACAAATAAACCATTCTAGCCATGATTATAATGATTTAGTCAGTGTCAGTATCCTCCACCAAGAAGAATCCCCTGTTTTGCTCTCCTCCCGCTCTATCCTGCTTGAGGATCAATCATACAATGGGTTACATCTGTCTCGCGGCCTGTGGCTTTCAATGTGCAGTTGTGCGCATCACCTCACTTAACTTTCACAGCCAATGTGTGTCTTAGGGCAGGCTGACTATTCTCCACTCACAGATAGGAAAGCAGTAATGGACTTCACATAATGATGGATGGTTGATTCCAAATTATAATTGATTTAGAAAATTCCATATCAGTTGTTTATTGTTTTCCTATTTGCCTTTTAATATGTAGACCATGAATATTTCAACTTATCATTGTTTATTTTGAGTTTACATTTAATGATCTTGTAATAAAGAGTTTGTATAAAAACTAGTGCTTTTAGTGTCTCCTAGGTACAAAGTTTGATAGACTTTATATCTGGTATCCCATATACTTAATAATTCATTTTTTATTTAGCACTCAAGCTAAATAATTTGCTTTGAGCAGGGGAAGATTTTAGTATTTGTTTTCAACAGAAACTAAATTTTAAACAATATGTTTTAAACTAACATTGATCTTACTTGCCTATAATCTTTTTTTTAACACCTCTTTTCTCCTAGTTATGTTTCGCCTTTATGACACGGATGGGAATGGCTTCCTGGACAGCTCGGTAATTTTTTTCTTCAAATTTTCTGTGAAAATTTCAAAGAGCTTTTTTTTTTTTCTTCTGAAAAGTGCAATGAATAAATTTATAGCTATTACCACAGAAGGCACACGTAATATAATTTACATACACTCACACGGCATTTTTATCTTTTGACTTTTGGAAAGAGATTGATCTGAAGAAACTGCTAAGATTGTGATTGTTTTGTTGAATAGTTTTGCTACAAAATCATGACTTTTCCCACCCAGAACTGAACTTAGATTAAAAAAAGAAAGACTCCAACATTTTCTGAATAAAACATATAGATAAGGTTGTGACCATTGATCTAGAAAGAGGGAAAAACCATCAGTGAGATTTGACACTAAAGAAAATATTGAGAATGCAAGTATAATTTAAAGGAATTAGAAAGTCAATTTAATCATGTCATTATTTTCTGACCTTTAGAAAGTATTCTTAGACATGCGTGCCATCAAAATATATTTATATACTGCTTTCGAAGGCTTCTTTTTGTCAAATGTCTCATGAATTTTATGCAGTTTATATTCCACAGTTTTAGTTGGAAAAAACAACAAAACAAAAATATCTCTGTATGATTAACTGAAAGCAATAATTACAGGTTTATTTTATTTGTAATGTATTGCTATCTTTGCTAGCTCTCAGCATTGTAAAAGGTAAATCCTTAGTTCTAGTGTTTGAAACAGTGTATCATATGAACGTCCATCTCAGATTCCATCCAATAGTCTTTTACATTTGTAGGTAACTTATTTTACATATTATATTATTTTCTGTTCTATCAAGAAAGATAAAAGTAGTAATCAAAAGTGTTATATTCTGAAATTTTGAAGTGTACAGATACGTTTAAAAATACATGTTTTGATCTATTAAATAATGACTACACATTTTGTCTGTTAATGAGAGTTTCTCTTCTCACCTGATGGACCTTCCTGTGGCAGAGCTCAAATTGACTTTTACAAGCTATGCACTAAGTTTAGAGACCTATTTATGTAACATTGAGTAGAATAAATGGCGTATTAGCTTCTCCAGAGAGAGATAAAAATATACAATTCCTACTTGAGGAAATGACCACCACTCTGAATTAATGCTGTGATTGTGGGATTTCTTATGTTTCAGTCTCAGTAATTTTTCAAATGCCATTATTTTTAAGTGCCTTGTAGTCTTCAGTTTCCATTTAGAGGTATCCAGCTACCTAATAAATTTGCTCATTTTCTGGGGCCATTTCACAGCTTAGGAATCTAGATTTTTTTTCTGGATATTTTAATATACTTATTGTAGCATCCACAACTACACTAATTCAAATTATATTTAATGCAGATTTGTTTTATTTAGTGTTTCTGTTACATTAAGTTAAAAGAATGTTTCTTTATTAGATTTAGACATCAGTTGGTAGCTAATTTTAAAATTCAGTCAAATATTTCTTTTTTGTGGTCTCTGGCCATTTTTGGTTAACATATACAATGGATTACTAGCAATGTTTGTAACTATCTCCACAATATTGAAAAATGAGTTGAAATAAATTTGTTTATGGTTAAACAGGTTTTTTTGTTTTTTGTAATTAAAGATCTGCATTTAATTTCTAGAGTTTTCTCCTGTGCCCTAGTAGTTTTCCTTCAATGTCAGATTTCAAATTGTACCTTCTTAAATCATTTGTATTGGTGCCCTAAAGGTGTAGCACTTTACTCATTTAGGTGAAAAATAGAAAGAAATTTGATACTTTAAAAAATGGCCACTATGTTTAAGAATAACAGTTAGGATATATTGCTCATTTGTAATATGCCAGACAAGATAAATGTATTTTACATAATTTTAGGTTTAATCTTTGCAGCAATTCTATGAACTAAGTAAGTTAGAATATTCATTTTCCCGATAAGGAAACTGAGTCTCAGAGATGTGAAATGACCTGTCAAATGTTATGTGCCTCCATAATAGTCCACGGGAAGTAGTTTCTATTCTTACAACTTAGCCGCAGACTTTAACCCTTGTAAATCATCACAGCATATCAAAGCAAAGGTACAAGAGACATGAGAGTATAACACACACACATACACACACACTTTATTTTAGCCTCTAGTTCCAAGGGATTTGTATCTTAAATCTGCTAAGCTGTAATAAATACATTGATATTTGTATCGCCTCTGCAGAAGTCTGTCTTACATAAAGAACATATTTGTAAGTATATTTTCCGAGGAGAAAGACTATAACATTCATTAGTTTCTCAGAGGGACCCATAGTGCCCCAAAGTCAACCATTTTATCATATTCTCTTCTCCATTTCATGAACATTGACTATATACTAGACATTTTAGTACAATATGTCTTTGAAGTCTTATTCTTTTATGTTCTTATATTTTAAGTCATACTATGAAATGCCATTTTTTAAATTATGTTCTGGCTACGTCTAAAATTACAGGCACTTTATAAAGCTATATTTAATCTTTTCTGGAGACAGATGTGGCAAATTGAAACATTAAATAAATAGATAGGAGAAATGTTCCAATTTACTTAGCCAAGCCATATGTATTAACTACCAGTTCTTCAAAGAGTTGACATTTCAGCATAACAATATGAAAATTCAAACTAAAATTCTATCCTCTCTCAAAATAAACTCTACATCTATTTAGCCTCCAAACCTTGAGCCTGAGTAGTCTTTTAGCAGAGCAAATTATCCAATAAATGACTTGAACAGTCAATTTATGTTTTCAGTTTATCAAAATAAAAATAAACCTCTCAGCTGTCCTCAGAGGCTTCCTTACACAGTTCCACTTCTGCTTTCAAGCAAAGGGTCAAGATATTCAGTGATTTAAAAGTCACATCATGTACAAAAATATATGTGCTCCCACATTTTTCAAATAATTTTTCCCCGTAGAAGAATATTTTTCTTGGTATAGTTGTGCCCTCTCCTGGTGAAAATTTCTAGGCAAAGTAAAGATGAATTTATCCTCAGGCTGCTCTTCTGTATAGTCAGTCGGACCTGTGTGTGTGTGATCTTCTTTTATGTACAGGATTATATAAAGTCAATCATATAATTTATTTAAGTTTTTGAGCCATGTGTTGACTAAAATGATTCCTCTCAAAGATTAAGAATTTGCGGTGCATCTTAGCAGGGTACTGGCGAAACTTATTAAAGGTAGAGTATTAATGTCTTTATATAGTGATCAAGGAAATGCCATGAAGGATATCTGTAAGAGTATGATCAAAATATTTCTGAATGTATATGAATCGTGCCCTGTGATTGCACCAATGTACATAATTATGATTCAATAAAATTATTAAAAAAAAAAAAATTAAACTCCAGGCCCAGATGGCCTCACTGGAAATTCTATTAAGTGTTTCAGAAAACAACACTAATTCCACACAAAGTCCAGAAAATTGAGGAGAAAATACTTCCCGCCTCATTCTACGAGGCTAGAATTACCCTGATACCCAAACTAGGAGAAATAAAAGGTATTATAAGACAACTAAAGAACAGTATCTCTTATAAATACAGATGTAACAATTCTAAACCATATTGTAGGAAATCATATCTAATAACACATAAAAAGGATCAAATTATGACTACGTAGTTTTATCTCCTAAGAATAAACAGCTAGTTTAATATTCTAAAATTAATCAATTTAATGTAAACATGTTAACAAACTAAAAAAGAAAAGCTAGTATCATCTCTACAGATGTAGAAAAATCAGTTAACAAAACCAGCACCCCCCATTCCTGCTAAATATTCTCAGAAAATCAAGAATAGAAGGCAAATTTATCAACCTGATAAAGAGTATCCATGAAAACTTTACAGATAAGAGCATACTTAATGACAAAAGATTGATAGCTTTCTCCCTAAGATCAGGAACAAGACAAGAATTTCTTCCTTTGCTACTTTGTACTAGCCTGTGCAATATAGCTAAAAGAAGAAATAAATAAAAAGCTTCCAAGTTGCAACAAAGAGATTAACCTGTCTTTATTTGTAGATGGCATGATCACATACATAGAAAATTGGGTAGAATCTACAGAATTTAGAAAACTAAAAAGCCAATTTAAAAAGATTACATAATGAGAGGTCAATATACAAAATCAAGTAGATAGTATTTTTACGTACTAGACACAAATAGTACACTGAAAGCTGTAAAACATTAACGAGGATATTTTAAAAGATTAAATCAAGAGAGATACTTGTCTATTGATCAGTAAGCTCAATATTGGTCAGAAGACTATTTTGCTCAGATTAATCAATAAATTCAATACAATCCCAAACATGGGCCAGGAGGAGATTTTATCAAAATTGACAAGTTGATTCTAAAATAATATAAACATGAAAATATTCAAAATAGGCTCAGCACCCATAGCTCAGCAGTTCCAACCACATGCACCAGAGTTGGCAGGTTTGAACTCAGCCCAGGTCTGCTAAACAACAATGACAACTACAACAAAAAAATAGCCAGGCATGGTGGAGGGCACCTGTAGTCCCTGCTACTTGGGAGGCTGAGGTGATGCAAGAGAATCACTTAAAACCAATAGTTTGAGTTTGCTGTGAGCTGTGCCACTACAGCACTCTATGGAGGGTGACATAGTGAGACTCTGCCTCAAAAAAAAAGGGTGGTGCCTGTGGTTCAGTGGGAAGGGCGCTGGCCCCATATTCTGAGGGTGATCAGTTTGAACCCAGCCCCAGCCAACAACAACAAAAAAAAATAGTTGAGCGTTGTGGCTGGTACCTATAGTCCCAGCTACTTGGGAGGCTGAGGCAAGAGAACCGCCTAAACCCAAGAGATGGAGGTGCTGTAAGCTGTGACACCATGGCACTCTACCGAGGGTGATAAAGTGAGACTCTGTCTCTAAAAAAAAAAAAAAGAAAAAAAAAGAAAAGAAAAAAAGAAAATGCTTAAAATAGGCAAAGAAACAAAGCCAGATGATTTACATCATCTGACTTCAGTATTTATTATAAAGCTACTCTAATTGACAGGGTGTGGTATGAGCATGAAGATAAACATATGTACAAATTGAACAGAACACAGTCTATCAATTGGTCCACACATGCACTAGCAACAGATTTTTTTCTCTTTTTTTCATTATGATATTACACCTGAATGTTTCTTTTTCTTGTCTACTGTATTTTCTTATTGATACAGTCATAGTTGTACATATGTGGTGGGCACACATTATATTCAGATACATGTATATAATGTATAACACTGAATCCCAGTAATTGGTTTACTTTTTTAAAAATTTCAGATTAATATGAGGGCACACACAGTTAGTTCACCCTGTTCGCTTTTGTAAGGTGAAGTCCCAGTTGCAGTTGTTTCTTCACACAGGAGATGTGCTTTGTGCCTGTGCTCTGCTCCCTTTGGGCAGAAACTTGCTGAACCCTGACCCCAAAACCCCCAGTTTTTTTTTTTATGGGCAATGGGTTTTATAACAAAGTCTGTCCAACAATTTGTGCTTAAAAACTAGATTTTAATTTGCAAAATAATCAACTTGAATCCATAATCATACAGAAATAAATTGAAATATGCTATAGATCTAATCATAAACTGCATAAAACTATAAAATATATAGCTCAAAATGTAGAAGAAAATCTTGAGACCTGGGATTAGGCAAAAAGTTTTTAGACACCACACCAAACATGATCCAGAAAAGGAAAAGTTTTCATTAAAACTAAAACTGCTTTTTTAGAAGCTCCTGCTAATAGAATGAAATGATAATCTGCAGACTGGGAAAACTTTGCAAAGCATCCATCTCATAAAGTACTCTCTTTAGAATAAATGAAGTATTCCCAAAAAGAAACAATGAGGAAGCAACTATTCAGGGAAGAGGGGACAAAGATTTGAACAGACACTTTATTAAAAAAGACATATGGATGGCAAAAAAAAAAAAAAAAAAAAAACCTAAAGAGATAATTAAAATGGTTCATCATTAGGGAAATTAAAATCAAAGCCACAATGACATATTGCTGCACACTTTCTAGAATACATAAAATTCAAAAGAACGGCTATACAGACTGATGGGGATATGGAAAAACTGGAGTTTTCATACAATGCTGACGGGAGCATAAAATGGTAGAGTTACTTGGAAAAACAGTTTTGTAGTTACCCAAAAAAGTTAAGCATATGTCCACCATATGATCTAGCCATTTCTCTTGGGACCCACGCATACACCCACACAAAGGCTTATATACTAATTTTCATAGAAGTTTATTTTATTAATAGCTAAAATAACTGGCAGCCACCCAGTTCCCATCAACAAGTAAAGGAACAAACTGTGGTATGCCTAGGCTATGGAGTACTACTTAGCACTGAAAAGGACTGCACTGATGTAGGCTATAACATATATAAATGTCAAAATGATTATGCCAAGTAAAAGAAGCCAACAGTGAGCATAAGAGACCTTTCTCATACACATTTTACAAAATATAAGCTATCTCTTTTGATAGGATAAAATTTTTGCTGGCATCAGAGATTGTGGTGATGAGTTTTATAGATTTATACATACATCAGAACTTATGCTGTGCATTTTAATTACATGCAGTTTATTTAATGTCATTAATAGCACAAAATACTGTTAAAAATCATCTCTTTAAATGTGTCCAATCATTCTATCCTCACGCTCTTATAGATAGATAGATATTGTGGTGGTAATGCCACTTTACTAAAACAAAATCCATACCATGAGGAAGGCAGAGGTAGAGGTGGATAGCAAAAAACAAAACAAACAAACAAACAAAAAAACAACCCTGTAAATATATATAGTTACCTGTGTGCAAAGCTTTTGATAATGCAGCATGGTTAAAATAGAAGTGATGAAACACCTGAGAGAAAAAAAAAAAATAGAAGTGATGAAAATATGGATTGTACTCTAAATCACAACCTTTATTAAAATGTTGTGCACGGTGGGTAAGTAAATAACTCAAATATAGAACAAGACTGAATGAAATTGTTGTCTCCTGATTGTCTGTTCATATGACCGCAATGGTACTTGCCAAATTATAAGGTAATCCTGTATTAACCTACAGGATTCCACCCTGGACTCAGAACATCTCCATCTCCCAGTGACTTGCTCACTTAGTTGGCACCTAGATTAATAACAGGCATGGAGTCCATACCAACATATGCACAGGAATGTATGAATAAATATGTAATTAGTGGACAATTAATGAATAGACAGATTGGGACATACAGAGAATGAAATCATTATTGTCATATTAGGAGCACACACAATATCCTCTATTTGACTTTGGAATGTCTTTTTTGAGCTCGTATTTAAAGGGGGTTGTATCTAAATCAGTTCAAAGTCATTCAAATAATAGAATTAAATCAAATGATTAGATTTGACCTAGCAGGAAAAGGTTGTCCATTTTGTTCTTCATCCTCAGTTCTCTCCATAAACCTTTCTGACCGAGGTGAGGCAACAAGGTAATTCGAACTGCCCTTTTCATCCAAAATGTGCTACCTTCCTGCTGATTATATGAAATAAAAGACAAAGAATAACTGTGTTTTTAATATAAAAAGCCAATGCTTTCAGTTTCTGTGAGCCTGCAAGTTTATTCTAGATAAAGGGTAAAGTAGAGAAGTTTGCCATTTCGGTACTATTTTCAAAGTTCTTCATGGGTATTTTAAATCGTATACCTAAAGCAGAGGGTCTCAAAGCAGTCTTCTTAGGTAGAGATTTAGGAAACTTATGCGTGTAAGTGGGACATGAGACAGTGACCCCACAACCTTTAGGGTTCCCTGGTGGCTTACCTAAAACCCTGCAGCTACTCATCCAGTCATAAGGCTCCCAGGAAGGTGACCCAAGATAGGGACTGAGGGGGGCTTACGTGAGCACAGATGGCAAACACAGCGAGCCGCATTCACAACAATGGGTCGAATACAATTTGCTCAACATTCAACCACCTGGACACAAACTTCTGCAACAGCCAGTTTCCCTGTATGGGGAAGCACACTCACTGCTGAATGTGCAAAAAGGAGCCTGCTGGAATTTCTCACCACAGAACTCACATTGAGTAGGTCAGGGAGAACTTAAGGTGGTTACCCATCTCTCTGCCTTCAAGTAAAGAGAAGACGGCAGCTGCGTGGATGCCCAAAACGGGTCAAAAAATAGAGGTTCTAACATAGCCTGTGCTTTCTAGAAAATAGAGCACTAGCATTATTGAGACATACTTGTGAGAATAGTAATCTTAGATTGAATTAATTTTACACAGATTATCAGAAAACATCTCAATTTGTGTGTTTGTAAAAGAAAGAAAAAACTGCAGGGGCAGGTTTTTTTTTTTTTGAGACAGGGTCTCTGTCATCCAGGATAAAATGCAATAGTGTTATCATAGTTCACTGCAACCTCAAATTCCTGGGCTCAAGAATCCTCCTCCCTCAGACTCCCGAGTAACTGCGACTATAGGTGTGAACCACCACACTCAGCTAATTTTTCTGGTTTTTGTAAAGAGGGAATCTTGTTCTTGCTCAGATGGATCTTAAACAACTGGTCTCAAGCAATCCTTCTTCCTTGGCCTCCCAAAGTACTAGGATTATAGGCATGAGCCACCTCATGCTTGGGCCCCAAACTGCAGATTTAGTTTTCTTTAAAAAAAAAAAATCTATGGTAAATTTCTAATGGTTGCAAAAATGGTTAAGATTTTCTTACTGAATGTACCTATCAAAAGTTGGAAGGTAATGTTAGCAAAGCATATTGAACAGAAATGCAAGTGTGAGTTAAAGCATAAGATCTGATAGCTTTGACTTGTGTTAGTGGGAGTAAAACTAAATTTCTCATTCAAAAAATTAAAAATATTATTTGAAAAGTTTTATGTAAGTTAAATATTTAGTACCTTCCCAAATACCCTATGTGGTATTCTTATGAGACTAGTTTAACTTAAAGAAGTATAATACCATTTTCACTAAGCTCCACTTAAGTCCTTTCCAGTTATCCCAGTGTGGCATATAACTATTATCACTCTCTACTCCATGAAATGAAAACAAGAAGCAGCGTAGCCTAGAACGTGAGTAACATATTAACCTTCACAACTATACATTTTGCTCCAGATTTGAAGAGGACAGAAACCAGAAAACACTTGGAGCCTCTTGATTAGGTAAATATACAGTTTAAGATTATATCTTCCTTAGACCACACAAACAAAAAATAAATACCAGAATAAGGATGAGATTTAAGATCTGTAATTTCATCTGACAATGTAGCCCTCAGGGCCTCAGTCCACGGTGTTTGATGCATTAATTGCCTACCACGGAGCTTTTTGACACAGAGTAGAAATTAATTTCATACATCTCACTGTTCCAAAACTTACTTACATTATAAATGACACATACAGAATCTCAAGATTTATAAATATGGAATTGATATGCTTGCCACTTAAATGTGGCATCAAACTATTGCCCTGAGCCCACAATGACAATGTAAATAACTCTGAATAATTAAAAAAAAAATTCCAGATTAACTTAATTTTTTTAAAATCATTCATTCTCTATACTTCTACTTCTTTTTTTCTCTTTTTTGGGGGGGGTAGGGGAAGTGCAGGGATTAGGAGGAGGGTAATGGTGTTATCCTACGAAGCCAAGCCAAAGTATTCTGTACTTGAATAAGGCTTATTGATTGATGGTGAGATGAATGAGTCACAAAATTGGGATTTAGTATAACTGGATATTTCTGATAAAAAGCTGTTTACCTCACCTCTAAAAAAGAAAAATATTTGTATTGAATATTTATTGTATCCCCTGAACATTCTGTGATCCTATAAATATACTCCAGAATGCTAGCAGTAGCGATTTTAGTTACATATTCAAGAGAGGCGTAGGAAGGGGTGAGTTTATACATAGAGCTGCTTTGATTTTATACCATGAAGACTAATAATAAATAAACAGCAAAGGCCTTTGGTGGGGATTCTACAGCATGATGATCTATCAATAGATTTCCAAGTTTTGGGATTAGGAGGTCAGGTTGTTTATAGGGCACAACTTTATAATTTGCTACTTACCCTACCTCTTATTACCTCTACTCCCCTTCATTTTTTTCTGACCAGAATTTTTAAGCTCTGAGCAAAATATTCTTGCTACAGAATTTCCCAAGGGAGACCCATCTTTGGAGAGCAGAATTCCCATGAAGAAACTTGAGACTAGGCCACACTCAGCGTTCTCTGCTGCCATGACCCTCTACCCACTCTCTTCTCCGCCTTGTGACTAAAGTCATTTCATCAGTGGTGCCAAGGGCTGCCTCTCTTAGGCTGTCCTATTATTTTCAAATCCTCTATAAGCCTACCAGAGTGATCCACCTCTTTGTATATTAGCGCTCGAGATACGTTCATCAAGCCAGCAGATCTCTCTCAATCTCACTAAACTATAGCACCTCGAGTGAGGGATCTAGGATTAGTGGGAGGCAAAGATGCAGAGCTACAGTTGTCTTGGAAGAAACTGTGAAGAATACCGTTGACTTTGACTTTGTGTGCTATTCTGGATGAGCACATGATAGAACATCATGCATGTGAATCTCATTTGTCAGATGTGGTTAGGGAGGAAAGTAGTTGATGGTAACTATGCCAAACCACACGGCAATATAAAACATCTGATAAATGCAAGCAATTTCAGTTCAAAGAGGTCAATTAAGGGGAACAATGCAATCATTTCACTTGATAATAATCCATGATACGTGATACGTTGTTTGCTAGAGACTCCATTGAAGAGAAAGCTGAAAGGAGCTGAATGAAGGTGGAGGAATAATCATTGCTATAGAGATCCTTTAGCTCCTAAATGTGTGGGTGGCAATGGAGGATAATGCTTAGGATGGTGTCTTTGGGGCCAGACAGCCTAATTTGTGCACTGGATGAACAGATGGATAATTGTGTGATCATAGCCAAATTCCTAACTATTTTTCCGTTTCAGTGTTTTATCTGTAAAATTTTATTGGTACTTACTTCTTAAAAGATTTTTGGGAATTTAGTAAGATGGGCAAGAGGCACGCTGTCTACACGGTTGCTGCTTGATAAGTGATGCCGTGTTGATGATAATGACCTTCACCACAACAACAATGATGCCACCTGCTTATTTTTATGATTCTATTGTGATAATCCATAAATTACATCTCTTTGTTCTGATATCAGCAAAGTATCTCCTGGAAATTTCCCAATGGCTCACTAAAAACTGGCATTCCCACTAGCTCATTCAGAAAATCTATCGAAATCAGAACAATAACTGTTGAATTAAAATGACCACTTTCAGAACCATTCTCAGAAGCATGCTTGCTTCTAGAAGGGATTGCCTGCATTTCCTTCCCTGTGGGAGAATTTTCAGTGGATGCCAATCAGGATCATTCCCACGTTGGTTCAGATTAACTAACATTTCAGGTGTGCAGGTATGTTTATCTCAGTGTCTGAGGTTGTTTAATACCTGGGCTGCATTCATCAGTGTCAGGAACAAACTGGGCCAGTGCATTGGGCTTCCAGCTGAAGCTAAAAGGCATCTTTTCTCTAAGCACAAGAAATCAGCTAAACTCAATTGGTAAGATGTTGAGGTTAATAATTTGCTTTCTTTCTCAAAGCACTCCCTTCCCCAAAATAACCAAGATACTCTGCATCCTTTAATCCTTCCCATTTACCATTCTTTTGATGAGGTGAATTCCCCGATTGTAAAACACGAGGAAAACATTTAATCAAAGAAGCAGCTAGAAGTGATTTATGATAATTGATATTTAATGGCTCAGTCTCAAATCTTGTTTCAGTTCTCGTGTTACATGAGAGATTTCTCAAGTTCCTGCTATGAATGTTTGGCAGGAGATGATAAATACCATGACTTCCTCTCTTCTTATACTTCTATCTGGTGTTTCATTATACTGTAAATAATATGAATCATGTTCATCATTCGTCACTGAGTAAAATATCCAAATGATTAAGACCTAATTGTAAGGAAATCATTACAGACGTGAGTAAAGATTTATGTTCAAAGATGTTCACCAGAGCATTGTTTATAATTTGAAAACAGTGTGGACATCTAACAACAAAAAATTAAACTGTATATGAGTCTAATAAGGGTAGGGAGAAATGATAAGTATCTCCTAATATTATGGACTTCCACATAACCATTAGAATAATGACTCATAGAGTATTGTGGAAAAGAGGTCTATAATGCATTTAAAAATTAAAGCAGTAATATAGACACAGATATGAGGTCAAAAGAGTTACAGGTTATCATTCTGTGTTCAACCAGGAGGGAATAACCATGTAAGAAGTTCAGCATGAAAATTCAATAAAATAAAGATATATGTACCCGAATGTTTATTGCAGCCCAATTCATAATTGCTAAGTCGTGGAAGAAGCCCAAATGCCCATCGACCCATGAATGGATTAATAAATTGTGGTACATGTATACCATGGAATACTATGCAGCCTTAAAGAAAGATGGAGACTTTAC
>CAUYON010134237.1:0-15220 GCA_963573935.1 Arctocebus calabarensis
ATCACACTTGAGGTGCATCTTTGAAGTGTCAGGAGAAACCTACTAAATGCAGAACACAAATGTTTTCACACAGTAAACTAGAAAATCTCATGAACTTTATGTCGAACAGGCAGATGAAAATATTTCAGATTGTATGTGAGGCCCACACACTGTACCCTATGATTGAACTAATGTTCACAGCTGTGAATCAATAAAAAAAAAACATAAAAATAAAATTCATCAACTTTGTATTTTGAATGAAACTTTTACACAGATATGACTTTTAAAGATTATAGAGTCATCATTTGAAAAATTTTGGTTCATTGTATTAAGCAGCAATTCTGAATCTTAACCCATTATGTTATAATTCCATTTGGTAATATCAACATAGTTAAGAAGTGAAGTTTCAAGCTGACTGTGGTAGATAAAGTTTTCCAGAATTCTAATTTTCACATGAAAGTCAAATTTTATCACTGGCGAGAAAAAACAGCAGTTGATTGCTTGAAGTCATAGATCCTCTTCATTAATTGTTGAGAAAATTACAGCCAAATATGAATTTTTTTTTCCCATTAAAGTTCTCTCCTCCCAAGTAAAATTAGTTTGTTCAGGAAAAAAACAGCTAGTTCAGCTTGTAACTTAGTTGCAGACATGCTTTTCTTTAAGACATTTCATTTCAAAACGTTGCAGCAGTGTTTCGTGTAGCTTCCTTTTTTACTGTAAAGAATAATGAAAAGGTATGAATTCAACAATAAGAAAACAAGCAATCTGATCTATAAAAGGCAAAAGATTTTAACAGACATCTCATCAAAGAAGACACAGGCACGGTAAATAAGCACATGAAAATATGCTCCAGTACATCATTAAAGAAATTAAAACATGAGTTACCACTACCCACTATTAAAATGGCTAATTAGCAATTTCTGGGAAGTATGTAGAACAACAGTAACGCTTATTCTCTGTTGAGGGGAATGAAGAGTGGAACCATTCCCACCAACAGCACAACAAAGGGATCATGTGGGGAGACAGTTTGGCAGTTTTTGCAAAATAGAAGGTAGTTTTACCATACAATACAGCGATCGTGTTGCTTGATATTTACCACATGAATTTGAAAACTTGTGTCTACACAAGAAGCTTCATGTGAGTATTTGTAACAGCTTTTTCCTTTATAATTGCCAAAACATGGACACCACCAAGATATCCTTTGATAGGTGAATATACAAACCTCGATACATCCATACAGTGGACTACAATTCAGTGATAAAGGAAATTAATTAGCAGGCCTAACAAAGATAGATCTTAAATGCATTAATGCCAAGCAAATGTCAGTATGTGTCACCTCCAGGGATGCTATACTTCCTGGTGCCACTCGAAAGAAGCAGGCAAGACATGGATTGAAGTGCTAGCTTATAAGAGGTGGGCTGACCAGAGGTGCAGGAGAGCCCTCAGCCCCCTCCACACAGCTATTTATTAAGGTTATACATGACAGGTGTGGAGAGTTAAAGTAATGACATACACAACAGGTGTGGAGACTTAAGGTCATGACATACAAGGGTTGCATGTGTAAGGATTCCCACGTGCTCTTTCCTCACATGTTCTTTCCCCACAGCCTCCATGAAGGAGCACCAAGCATCCATGTTAACACCTGCTTACTAACGAACCCCACGTCTTATCTCATTCCGGAACACTGAGTTACTTGGGGGATTGCCCCTAAGTCACAAAACATTTCTAGGCTTGCCAGGAGACTGTCCTGTTCTCAGCGTTTCCTTTTAATGTGATAAGAATAAGTAACTGTCCTTGCAAGCATGGTGTCCATTCCTATACACATAGTCAGAAAAGACTACACATGGTATGTCTCTATTCATGTAGCATCCTGGTAAAGGCAAAGCTAGAGAGGCAGTAAGCACATCATGCGTTGCCAGGGGTTAGCACAAGGGACATTTTAAGGTGGGAAAACTAAGCTGTGTCATACTGTAATTGTGCACATATGTCACCATGCTTTTGTCAAAATTCATGGAACTTTACAGCACCAAGAGTGAACTTTAACATATGGAAATTCTTTAAAATTCATTTAGGAGGTTGGGAGACCCCAGGATGCAATATAGAATGTCACAAAAGCAGCTAACTGTGTAATCAGTATATGAAACAACCTCCCTAAAGAGAACAAGAAGGAAAGGGGCTGACTTAAGTAACTTTGGAAATGATTGATGTAAGACTAAAGTCAAAAGAAACTATTTCACAAGTACTGTACTCCAGTTGATAAAATTGTTTCCCATGAGGATACCATTCTGAAACAGTATACATATACACTATTTTTTCTTTCATGTAAAATCATTTTAGATATATATATATACATATATGCACACATGAGGTCAGACAATTAAATTCATGAACTCATCCTAGAAAGACTGCTACATACTTCATTGCTTGCTGAATATCAAAACAGTCATCTTCAAGGTACTCCTCTTTAGAAGGTATGTACTGATGCCAGTGCCTAGTTTACCCTTCAAACAATTTTGGAACCCTTTTTTTCTGGAAGAGCCATCAGAACTCTCATCATATGTGGTCTGACAGTTAGGTTCATAAACTCATCCTAGAAAAGGTGCTGCTTACCTCATTGCTGAATATCACTACCGTTAAGGTACTACCCTTGGCCATCTAGGATGGATTTATAAGCTTAATTGTCAGGCCTCCTCTGATGACAGTTCTGATAGCCAATCTAGAAACACTTCTAAAATTGCTTTGAAGGGTAGACCAGGCACTGGCATCATTTCATAGCTTCTCAAGGGGAATACCGCAACGGTGACCATAATGATATTCAACAATGAAGTATGTAGAACTTTTTCTAGGATGAGTTCATGAACTTAATTGTCCAACTTAATGTGGGTGAGTGATTATATAATTGTGGTTATATAATAATGTTGGCCATAAAGTTCATGGGCAGAGCACTATTTTAAATTGTACACAGACTTTATGGCGATCCCGTCTATGGCTCGTCATCTGGGCCATATTTCAGCCCCTGGTTGACCTAAAGGTGGTCACTTATTAAACATATCAACAAGACTCAGAAGCAAGACTAAGCCTTCCCAGTAGTTACAAGATGATGATTTTATCGATTGGGACAGTTATCAGTGGCGTGAAACTTTACCAGGAAGCAAAATCCAAGATTAGACATTACAAATTCCATATAAGTCAGAAAATAAGAATTTTTTCCAGCTGGAAGAATCTTACATCATACTTAAGGAAGCGGAAAAGCAAACAAACTTCTAACAATTAAACTCACTCTTGATATAATAAAGAGATTTGCTGAGCTACTATTTGCATTTCTGACTAATCACTAATTGTGCTATGGGTATCACAGATCATTTTAAAGCATTGTGCTTACCTCAGCAGTGCAGCAAATATCTCCAGGATCACTGCAGTGTTAAACTCTTAAAGGATATACAAAGCAAACTGTGTTTTCTTACATCAGGGATTTATCCCCTTTTGACTATTCCTGTGTTACATCAGCCTCATTATTTGGGGGCTTGAGCTCTTTCAGAGCATAAAACAGCCATTACGCTGAGATCAGACAAGTGGTTTTCATGTGAACAATGGAGAAAACAGAAGCAGACACTGCAAAATTCTCCCAGTTTGGTCTTTCACAAAGCTTTCCTTTCTTCTTAAAAATAACAGCCCTCACCTCATTTTATACTTGAAGGTCATTTGCTGAAACATAGGATGTGGATTTAATGATCCAATTTCTTAAAATAAACATGGAGTGTATAGCAACTAACATCCATGTACTTATGAAGAGAAAAAAATCTACAAACAGACATACAAAAGTAATGAAAATGTCACTGAAAGGATATAAACTGATTGTAAAGAAAAAATGCAAGTTCAAAATTTTCTATTACCTGACCCACCTGGAATCCAAACCATCACTTCTATGGCATGGTAGTCAAAGACAGCTTTATTTCAACCTTTACACAACACATAAAAAAACTGATTATGAAAAGTCCACAGGACTATAACTGGGCATGACATCCAGTTATATAATGCATGGAAAAGGAAGTAGATATTGACACAGAGCAGCTGCATCAAAATGTCCTCCTTCTACTAGTCAGATACCTTTGTCTGCCCAAAGTCTTGTAGGTCTCAACCAGAACTTTCACAGCATCCAAATATCTTGGGGAAACTGAGTCAAGATTGTCCATCTCCCTCTCTTCACGTGCAAGAAATTCCAGGACAGTATTGTTGAAAATAGACTGTAGCCAGCAAGAGGGAACTACAGACCACAGGAAGTTCAAGTTCAGAATCCTGAAAACCTATCGAAAATAAATCCAAGGTTAGTGAGCTTTTAGAATGAAGCCAGACGACTTGCATAATGAGACTTTCTCGGTGATAAATTTTAGTTATCCCTGTTTCTTACTAGTCCAGAAATTATTAATGAGAAGTTAACACTTTTTGGAAGTTGCTAGTTTTCTCTCCAGATTCGTGGCCCTCTGAGGTTTGCCTTTAAAATCGTCTTTGAAATTTGTACTCATAGGCAGAAAATGTAGTGTAGTCATTTGACAAAGATCTGCCCACAAATGAAAATATAAGTTCCTTGAGAGATAAGACCATAAATATTTTTATTCTTCCTCATATTCCAGCTCCCAAGAAAGTCCCTGGCAAAGAGTAAACTCTTGTTTTTATTTGTTGGGCAAACATAAGTGCCAGAATGGAAAAGTTTTGTGTGCATATGCCTCACATGTATATGCTACAAATGTTTAGTGTCAGGGTCGGAAAGAGAGAGGCAAGAGGACATTTTCTTCTCAGATGCACACTACTTTTATCAAAATCAGGCGCGTGGATCTCTTATCTTCATATAAAGATACCATGAGCCTGTTTTCAAGAATGTGCTTTGTGATGTTGTAAGAAAGGACTCTCATGGGGAAGGAACACACCCCAGCCATGTCCAGGCAGACTTCTCTACTAGAGATTAGCTACTTCTTACCTATGTCATTCTACCTGTGAATCAAAAAGAAGCAAAAGGTGATGGAAATACAATATAAGAATTCATGATAAAAAAGTAGAAGATTGTGCTAGACAGGAAGACTCAATAACACTAAAATCCAGATTTCATCTCTTTCCTCATAGACAACAAAGTACTCAAAACAACAAACAAACAAAAAGTTTCTCCCATAATAGCTTAACTTGGGAAGAGTACAAAGTGTGTATGTGTGCCTGTGTACATGAGAGTACATAATTTGATTTGTAATGGAGACATAAATCAGTAAAAAGTGCATTTTGCAGAGTTAACAGCTATTAACTCTCTAACATCTTAGTTAGAGAACAGGCTGGTAGGACACTAATGCCCCACCTTCCTTTATGTGAGACTATAGAGATTCGAACAGAGAGGGCAGAATGAACTAGCTGATTCTTTCAGACCTTTTCTAGGTCCCTGGTAGTATGAGTTATGTGTTAGACGTTTTTCCTTTCACTGAAAGAAAAACCTTCAAACCACCTATGTGTATCAATATAGCTTTGTTGCGGGGTGGGGGGTGGCATGCATCTTAAAGTTTGCTGTGCATCTCAAGCTATTTCTCAATATTGGGAGCTCAGAGAATGCAAGAATGTGCAGTATCATGCACTTTCTCCTCAGATTCTTTTTTATTATTAAAGGGTATAAAAGTTTTTGTTACCTGGATATCCTCTCTAAGGATTTCAGTGTGCCCACCACCAGGATAAAGCTCATTGTACCCAATAAGTAAGTTGTTATCCCTCATGCCTCTCACTCTCCCCACTTCTGAGTTTCCAGGGTCCTTTAGGTCTTCTTGTACCCACCTGTACCTCTACAGAAAACAGTATGGAGAGTCTCCAAAGAGCTAAAAGTACAGCCCTCCTCAGCTTTCAAATCCAGGCTTTGGGCTCCTTCACACTCAACTTACCAATATATTTTTAAAATACATACACAGGGCAGTTTGGTTTGATGTCCTGGAAGTCCAAGGAGTTTTCTCAGTGAAACCTTTTTTCTTAGAAATAGAAAAGTCATTTTTTTCCAATAGTGAAACACAATGACCTTCAGAAGTAAGGTGTTATTGAGAGAAAATTATCATTCGTATTATTTATGACAACAGCGAGGGGAAAGGGAACTTGAATCTTAAAGGGATTGAGCTTGGAAGGAATTTCTGATTTTGAAAAATATCCTATTTTGGCCAAAGCAGTCTTTCAGTGTCAATTTTTATATTTCTGAGAAGTAAGATTATACTCTCCTACAGCATTTAATCTCTCTTCCATTTAGAAGGATAAGCATGCATGCTTTGTCCCTCTGTTTTGGCCAGTGTTCTCAAACCAGTAACATACTAGGAGACATCAAAATGAAATGTTAATCCCCTTGAAAGTTCCTTTGCTGCTCTGTTTTGATAGATTAATAGAATGTTATATTAGGAACAGCATTCAGAGATCTTTTACTTAAATCTTCTATTTCTGACACCCAGAGATGTGAAACAACTCATCCAGGGTCACACTGACAGGAAATATCTCTACACTAAGTCCACTGACATTTCCATTAAAATAAATACACACACACTTCCATGTAACTCACTCAATAGCCAATTCCTATACAATATGTTAAATAAGAGTAGAGAGCCAAAACAAATATAACTTGCAAAGTTCAAAAACAGAGTTTCAATAATCTGGAAGATTAACTTGTATGAATAATTTACTTCCCAATAGTGCTGGTTAAATTTAACTTGTAAATCTTTTTTCCAATATATTTGATACTTACTTTAGGTTCATTTCTTTTGTTAGATTGTGTAGATTTTAATGTTTGAAAACAATGAGAAATTGGGGGCTATGTAGGCAGAATTGGAGTTCTACAAATAAGTTTAGAAAAAGGAAAAAATGTAGCACTAAAAAGTTTTATGGAATATTGTTGCATTCATCTATCTGCCCCATGTTTTTTAAACCTCATACCTGGGCAATAAAAACAGCCTGTTGTGTAATTCTCCTGAGTCTAATGTACCCTCCTCTAATCTCTCCAGAGTATGACTGAACTAGTTGATCTTCCTGAAATACTACTTGGATGTCACTTCTCTGATTAAAATAGAACAAAACTTCTCACTCTCTGTTAGATAAAATTTCACTTTTTAGCTGAGTCTCAAAATACCTTAAGCCCTATCACTATCAACCATATCTTTCATTGCTCCCTGTACCCAACCTTCACTGGGTCCAAATATATCTGCTAGCCATTTCCTGCATGTACTTTGAGATTTGCCAACCCCAAATCCCCTTCTTCAGTACCAGTTTCCTTACATCTTGCTGTGGCAAATCTACTTATCCATTCAGGATCTTTATAAAGGTGATTTTTTTTTATTACTACCATAGAAAATACTCTCTGCCTCCTCTGAAATCTGAGTTCTTCATTTACATCACGTTTGCTTATTCCAAAGTGCTTAATCTGTTCCAGGAACTATGGTTTTTCATTGATCATCTCATTTTGTTCTATAACTGAAGGAGAGGAGTGTTATCTTATTTCTATTTGTCAAAGGAGCAAACTGATCTTCTAGAGGTTATTGGCTAAGGTCATAGAACTAGGAAATAGCACCATTCGTAGCAAACTAATTGCCTAAAATGTCCAAGATGTACATATATCGAAGTCACTGATTTTACTTTATACTCACAGATGCTGCATAGTCTGAGACTCCACTATTTTTTACCAGGACTACTACTGGTAAAAAATGGTTTACCATAAACTGCTTCCTGCTTCCTGCTTCCTCTGTTACCTCTCCCTAATCCATTGTCTACCTTCATGCCGTCCAATACAGAGGCTACCACTGACCATTTGAAAGGTGCTTAGTATACACTGGATTATGAAGTGCTGATAACAAATGTGCATGTAAAGTAAAAAGTGCATGTAAAGTATTTCATAGATAATTTTTATATTGATTACTTTGAAATGACAACATTTTGGCTATATGGGTTAAGTAAAACATATTAAAATTGCTTTCCTCTTTCTTTTTACCTTTTTTGATGTAACTATTAAAAAACTGATAATTGGGTTTACTGGCTAATGTCTGCAATCCTAGCACACTGGCAGGCTGAGGCAGGGGGATCACTTGAGGCCAAGAGTTCAAGACCACACTGAGCAAGAACAAGTCGATGTCTCTATAAAAAAAAATATTACCCAGGTGAGCATCTATAGTCCCACCTACTCAGGAGGCTGAGACAGAAGGATGGGTTCAGCCCAGGAATTTGAGGTTTCAGGGAGCTATGATGACACCACTGCACTTTAGCTGGAGTGACAGAGCAAGACAGACTATGTCTCAAAAAGGAACAAAAAATAACAAAACTAAAAATTACCTGTGTGGTTCTCATTATATTAAATAGTGCTAAGCTATAGAGGTACCTTTAAAAATATAAAATTGATTATATTATTCTCACTCAATGGCTTCCTATTTCACTTACAGCAATCAAAACTTATTTTTCTTTCCATTCTTAAAACGCCCTGTATAAACTGTCCCTGTCTACCTCTCCAACATCATTCTGAACTACTTTCTTCTCTCATACATGTAATGCTAGCCACACTGCTGAGGCCAACCCTGAAAGTTGGTAATCTGGGCCCCAACACTGTCCGTTCTTCTTTTCTAGCACAATTCCAGCTTTTTTCTGATACTCACTACTCAGTGAAGGTAGTGTCTGATGTACCCAATTTGGGAGAAAAGTTATAGTTGGTCTAAACTCATTATAGCAATTCCAGACTCTACAATAGTCACTTGCCTAGACCCTGAAATTTCATATGATTCCATCTGACAAGTCACAGGGAAGTCTGCTGGAAGTTTCTAGAAGAGATCTTCCTCTAAAAAAGAACCAAACAGGAACAGATAATCTCTTCTTCAATGAAATATCACTATGTCCACATGTGATGTTTAGCTGGAACTATGGATTCATCTTGTGACCTTTAGGGGACATAGCAGAAGAACAAAGTTGACAGGCTAAATATGGTAAACCAGAGTATTGAAAGGACACAGATTCTTAATAATGTCATTGAACAACTAACCCAATTCTATTATAACTCTATTTTCTTATGTATGGTTACATATACTTCTTAGAATTTAAATCTTTTTGAGTTGAGTGTTCTGTTACTTGAAACCAAATTAATCTTAATTCCCATGATACACATACTTTCATGACTCCTGTGCATTCTGTTTTTTATGTTTTGGTCTTTGCACGCCAGCCTCTGACCTTGAATTTCCTTAGCTGGCTCCCGTATATCCTTCTAGGATATGTCTTCCCTGATTCATCTCTCTAAAGTAAACACTATTCCTCAGCCATTCTTTATGCCATATTGTATTGTTTGTATTGTCTTCAGAGACTTCGTCACTGTCTGATCTTCATTGTGTGATTACTCTTTAGTTTGTTTTCCCTCAATATAGTGTAAACTCTTCAGTACAGCAGGCTCAGAGGAGAGAGTCAATAAATGTTTGCTGAATAAATAAACAAACTGGGATTAAAACAAAAGACAGTCTATCAATTATGCAGAAGATCACCGTTCTTTCATGAAGAAAATAATCTAGTAGTCTCTATTTGGATTTATTCATATATTAATTTGTATTGGAATCGTATGAAGTATACTAAGTCTTTAAACTTAGGCTTCTTAGATAATCAAGGTATGATTATCATGCATGTCATCAAGAATCAAGTTGCCTGTCCATGTAAGCTTTATCCATAGGAAACCACTACAACCAATTGACAGTTAAGTTGAGTTAACTTATATACGTATTCATTCAAAAAGCATTCTAACAACTTATTTGAATTATTTTCAATGTGTTTAATGGAAAATCTCATAGTTGCATCAGATATCTGATTATTTTTACTTCAAATTAACATGAGGGTACAAATTTTTAGGTTACAGTTTTCTCACTTCCAAGGTAAAGTTCAAGTTGCAGAAGAACCCCTCAGCCAGGGGCACACTGAGCATCCTTGCATTGTGTGCATTAGATATCTGATTTTTAAATTGTTTTGTCACACTATTGATATATCATATATTTATAAGCCAGAAATCATAATACAACAGTGCTGTAGCAAAAATATGATGAAGGCAGATACAGGATGCTAAAATAGTCCAGAAGAGGGATAAATCAACTGACTAAGAGGGTTTGAAAAGGGTACATAAGGAAGTGATTCTGGAATCTTATCTTAAAGTGGCAGTAAGTGATCATCAGTTGGACAAGATGAATCTTTATTTAAGTGATTTTCAGCCAACATTTAATGATATGCATATTTTCATGCAAATTCAATGGTTTAGTATCACCCATGCTAATTTTTTCTCAACTACTTAACAAAGTTGGGAATACACTTTCTGCTTTTTTAGTAGAAGTGTTTGCAAAGACAAAAACACAAGGGAAGGCTTTCAGCAAGAGAAAAAGAAGAACCTGAGTTTTCCGGGACTTGAATATACAGGCTTGGATCATCAAGAGTTGACCTATTTCATTTGACTGTCAATGGCAATTAATAACTTCTCTTCTCTGGATACCTCCACAAAGTGTAGACCTGGGAATGGTGCCAGAGTAGCCCCCCCTCTTCTCTTTTCTTGACAGTATTCCACAAAACCAAAATTCTTTTTATGTTTAGTCATAAAAGAAGGACTATCAAACAAGTCAGAAGCACAGATGTGACCATGATAAATGGGAATCAGAGACAAACACCTCCCAGGACAGCATTGAAATTTTGACTTAAAAACTTCTCCCTACTCTTAGAAAATTGTTAGCTTTGTCTTGATGACTTCTCTGGGAGCTTCAGCTATAATTTAGTGAAGACATAAACCTTCAGCCAACATGGCTAACACAATCCTTGATGATAACTTTAAACTTCAATATCTGGAGGTTGGGTGTGTTGACAATAAAAAAAAAATCAAGATGATTAACTGTATTTTAAATTTTAATCCAGATGTTTGATTTTTTTGTCTCTGCCCTTTCTCTCAATTCTGGTTAGTTAATTCTCCAATTTCAGAGGCTTCATCTAGACATTTTGGCTTCAGGCTGAGTCTATATCATGTTGCTACAGTGGGAGTAAGTTATTTAACCATGTAACTGATTTCCCATTCACTCATACCTTGTGTAATAAAGATCATAGTTATATCCCTCATTAATTTGCCCGCCAAAGAAATAAAACCTTAGCAAAAAGAATTGCAAAATTATAATGAACATTTGTGAATTTTAAGGAAAACAAAAAGTCTGAAATATAAAAGAAATGTGATGAAAGTTATATAACAGAAACAAAGATAATTGGGGAGAAATCAGAAAGAATTTTCAAAAATATCAACTCCTATTTATTACTTTTCATGGTTATGTTTTAGTAACAACCTGAAAATCTAGGTGACTTGCAATGACAAAGATGTATTCCTTGCTTATGTGATCTGTCATCTGTGGACTAGTTCCTGTTCCATGTGTCATCATCATTCTACGATCCAGTCTAAAGGAGTGACACCTATTTGATACATGACATTCTCATGCCAGAGGGAAAAGAATGATGATGGAACCCCTGTGCTTGTTCTAAAGCTTTAGCTGGGATGATATATATGACTTCTGTTCACATTAGGGCCAAGTCTAGTCACATAGCCAAGCTTGATGTTACTGGAACAGGACATATAATCTTACTACAGAGTGACCCTGTGTGGATGGTTCCTCTGTCGTGGAATGAGGGGACCTTGTGATAGATTGTATACTTAGTGCCAGTTATACACTCTAGTGTACAGCTCCTTCAGTTAAACTGGAGAGTAGTACAATCTCATATTCCTTCTTTTATTTGCAAATGTCTTTACCTCTAGATATTGAAAAAGAAAGTAACATTTTTTTTAATCACTTGGTGATGACTTTGGTAGTGCTTTGTAGAAAAACAACTTGACAAAATTCAGGTTATGTTTTAAGTTAAATTTATTATAATAGTGTCTAAAATACAAGATAATTCATTTGACTGAACTGTTTTCACTTTTTAACCATTGAACGAGTTGGCACTGGGCTCAATTACATAAGTCATGCCAACCCTAAGAACTTTATGCTATGAAAAAGAATGCTAAGTGTTGTATTTAACGATTCTGAATTTTAGGATTCTTAACCTGGGGCATTTTTTAAATATAATTGCTTTTCTTTGTTATTCTATCTATTTTCCTTTTTATTCATTTAAAAATATTTGTCTGAAAAGGAAGTCATCAACTTCACTAGATTTGCAATGTATTCCATTGTACAAAAATAATTAAGAACCTCCAATTGCTCTATTGTTTTATATTTTTCCTGTCATTTCCTGCATGGATTTGCTTTCTAATTAAATTACAAGCTGAGGTAAGAACTATATATTTCTACTTCTTTTATATCCTTAATTTTCCTAAATCAGTTTATCATAACTTTAGCAGCAAATAGCAAAAAACAAAAAATCTATGCCATTGATCTTTAACAAGAGAAGATATGTTTCATCTCTCTGAGCATCTAATACTAAGGACTTCATAATTCAGGGGCTCAAAGACGATGTCAATGATGCAGGTTGTTTCTATCTTTCTGTTCTCTTGTCTTTAGCTTTATTCCTTAATAATTCCAAAAATCACAGCTAAAATCAGGCTCTATAATATGTAGAGATGATTTCCTCTTTTCCTCACTTTTTTAACTTTCACTTAGGAATCAGGGAAACCTTTTCCAGGTATCCCTCACAAGACTGCTCCTTGTATTTCCTTTGCCAGAATGACATCTCTAACCTATGCTAAAGCCAATAACTGCTGGTGTATGCGATTCGGATTTACTCCTGGACCCAGAGACAGTCTAATGGGAGAAAGGTGAATTCTCAAATAAAAACGTGGCTGCAAGGGCTCTGTTGACAAGGAAAAAAAAGTGAAAAAGTAGATAAGTTAATTGGCTGGGCCACCAAGGGTGCCTGCTGTGGTATCAAGGGCAAAGTTTTCAATAATCCATAATACAGCATAGAATTAAAGCAATCATGCATATCACTCAAACTATAACAATTCTAAACAACGTACATTGTTAAAGCAAAATCAGAGTTTGAGTAGCAGTGACAAGAATGATCTGATGAATCACTTCATTTTGCTATCACAAACCTGGCACCACAAAAAAATGTTTCCCAGAAAGAACAGAGAGTATTCCTTCTGTCTTTATTTACATTCCACTTAAGCTCCAAAAGGATTTGAGCAGGCTCATTTAACTTTGAATAAGGGTAGGCATACAGATCTCATTAATAATAACACCAAAGTAAAATGGGACAACATTTTTTAGATTTTTTTTTTTTTTTGCTTCCCTTCTATGAACTTTCTAAAGAACAGACTCAGACATGTATGAAGCAGACCAGGGACAATAAAAAAAGTCTACTTCAGACTTATAAATTGTCATATCAGCATCTGTGTATAAAATGAAGAAAAATATAAAACAGAATTCTACTAATTCTTTTTTCTAGTAGTGTAAAATACTTTAAGGCTTGTATGTGAATGCTAATGAATCAAGACCAGTGTATGGTGCAAACTTGAATATTTGGATTGGTTGGGGCAAGACTGAATCTGGATTTATTCAATCCCACACAACATATTCTGATCATATACATCATGCAAGCACCTCGGCAAGTGCTAGAGATATAAATTTGACCAAGCTGAGGCATAGGAAGAAGATAAATGTATCCCCATATATAATGTGCCAGACTGTAATAAGAAATAAAGTTGAGGTAATTTCAAAAATGCTTCTAGTATGATTAGGAAGGACTGGTTGCTTTAGGCCCTACCCAGGTGGGATGGTGTTATGTCGACTTCTCTGAAGAAATTACCTCTGAACTTGTCCTTGGAGGGAAAGCAAAGTATCTCCTAGCACAGATAAAGAAAGGCATTTCCAGTGAAGCTGCAGCATGTTAGAGCTGTGACTCAGTGGGTTGGTATGGGGAAAATCACAGTCAGAGGAGCAGAACAGGAGCAAGAATTCCCTGTTTGACTTGCAGCTCTTCAAGAACACTAAGGAGACCTAAGGATACTGCACTGGCCCCAGAAACTCTTGTTAAAGTCCCCTGGCTGCTCACTTTTGTAGCACCCTACAATTCTGATTATCCTACCCGAGCAGAAGTCTGTCCCCCTCATCTATTTCACTCTGCCCTCTCTGTTCCATTTTCTCCATGACCTCTCACCGAAAGACCCTCTTCAGTTCTCCTGGAACGTGATTCAGCTTCCTTTTCTCCAGGAACGTGTGATTCAGGCAACTCAGACCTTTCTCTTTATCTCCCTTTCTTTACCCTGATGCACTTGTTTCTTGCCCTCTAGCTCAACTCCACAGTCTGCAAATCCAGAAAGATAACAGCCTCCAAAATTGTAGGAAGGAAGAGATATTAAGTGCCCTATTGCAGGAAGGCAGGGGACTCACCTCTTTGGCCTTGAAGGAGGTATGAAAACACCAACTTCAGACACCACCAAACACTAGGTGAAGAGGGAAGGCTGAAGGAGACATGTAGCAGTTGGTTTGGGGCCAGCAAGTAAAAAGCTACATATCTAAAGCTAGTACCATGCTTCCTGGAAAGCTAATGGCCCCTGAGCTCTGTGTTTTACAGAAGGGATGTCATATCTGTATGGAGTTCAGGGAAGTGATAATTTCTGACCACTTGGCAGCCCTTCTGGGCCCTTTCATAGGACAAAACTACTCCAACAGATGGGGTACTGTGTGGGGTTAGAAATCCCCACATGTATGTCTCATGTACTTCTCAATTGAGTAAGCCACTAATGGGTTAAACTGGCTTTTACCTTCACAGAAAAAGCAATAGATTTGGGCAACCCTGAGGCAAACACAAAGACTGTTTTCTGGTCATCCAGGAACAGATACTTTGAAGTTTTGCAGCCATTGTCTCCTAGGTGCAAGCCTGGAGGCGTGGTCCAGAGATTGACAAAATGTCAAATGCCTAAAGATCTTAGCACTATGGAGTAACAGTCAAAGACCCATTTAAGGTTAACTTGTTGAGCACATGAGGAAATAGTTCTCCTACAGCTCTGTCTCTCTGTTATTTTTATGTAGATTTTTTAAGGCCTAAAAGTAGAAGAGTATTGTGCTGTTTTCTGGGACTATAAACTTAAGTTTATAGTCAAATAATGAATATTGTAAATCACAGATTTAAGTGTGCACATGACTGCCAAAGTATATAAGATAGTAAGAAATAAAGTAAAATTGCTATTTGCCACAAAAAAGAGCGGTAGCCTGTTTCTTGCACTTCTGAAGTGCATTGCAGGTCTACACCTGAGGCAAAGCTATAGCCC
>CAUYON010134241.1:0-15138 GCA_963573935.1 Arctocebus calabarensis
TTATATAGTGATCAAGAAAATGCCATGAAGGCTATCTGTAACAGTACAATCAAAATATTTCTGATTGTATATGAAGCACATTGTGCCCTATGATTGCACCAATGTACACAATTATGATTCAATAAAATTATAAAAAAATAAAAAATAAATAAAAAAGTTTTACTTGGTTTATGATTCTGCTGGCTGTACAAGAAGCATGGCAGAGGCATATGCCCCTGATGATGGCCCCAGAAGCTTCCTCCATGGTAGAAGGTAAAGGAGAGCTGATATGTGCAGAAATCTCATGGAGAGAGAGCAGAAGTATGAGAGAGAGGAGGAAGGTTCTTTCTAGGCTCTTGTTAACTATCAGCTCTCACTGGAACTTCTGGAGTGAGAATGAGAATTCACCCACCTGCTACCCATAAGCAGGGCATTAATCTACCCATGAGGGACCCACCCCAGTGACCCAGACACCTCTCATTAGACCTAAGTCCAACATTGACATTTAAATTTCAAAACAAGATTTGGAGTGGGCAAGTATCCAACCTATATCATTAGGTTACATTTTCCCCCTAAATTCAGCAAATATTATGGGGTTCATGTTGTAGTCAATGTTCTGGTGTCCGAGAAATACACCAGCAAAGAAAAACAATATTCCTCATCTACAATCAGACAATAAACAAGAAACATGGCTGGGAAAAAAATGCTAAGAAAAAATTCCAACAACTTAAAAAACAATATTGGACATGTACTCATTTAACTTGTGTGGGCAAGAAAGATTTATACAATCATCCACTTTTGGGCACAGACCAGTAGGAAGTGATGATGGGAGCCATGTGGATGTTTGCAAAGGTTGTGAACAAAGGACTGATCTCATCTGCAGAACATTACGAAAGCATCTTCTGGTGACTTTATGTGGGTGGATAGCTACAGAGAAAAGATAAAGACGACTGAGGAAGATAATTTAGTAAAATAATAGAGAGAATGGGATTTTGGTGCAAGTCAGGGTTTCTCAATCTAGGTACTCTCATCATTTTGTAAGAAATACTTTGTTGTTGTGAGAAGCTGTCGTGTGTTTTGAAGGCTGATCAGTAACATCTCTTACTTCTACACATTGAATGACAGTAGCAGCTCCAAGGTTTAAACCACCAAAAACATCTCCTAGCATTGACCTATCGCCCTAGGGACCAAAGTCACCTGTGCTTAACAACCCCTGGTTTTTTAGATGCTGGTGATGTGATAGAAACTATGAATAGGTATATTCCAAAGATAAAGCTGGAAAAGATTTCATTGTGAATTGGATGTAGATTCTGTGAGAGATGATGCCAAGGATTCTGACTTGCACAGCTGGAAGATCAGATTGTGATGCCTGAGATCTGGAAGATTAAAAGTGCAGTGGGAATCAATACATCAATTTTGACTTTATTAAATTTGAAAAGCAGTTGAATGTAAAATTGAAGATTAAGGGAGAGCTCAGGTTGTATAAATACAATACTAATATGAATTTGGTTCCTATATGTGTTTAGATAGCATTTGGTGCCAAGAGAATGAGTGAGTTGGTCTACCGAATGAGCAGAGTTAGAAAAGAGAGGAGAGTCAGAGAAAGCTCTGATGCCCTCCAAAGTTAGGGAGGACATGGGGAGAATATGCACTGGAGACTTGTGGTGTCAGGGGTGTGTGTGCATGTGGGCATGACAACATGCTTCTTTTTCTGTTATCCCACCTTCTTTTTCTAAGAGAACGAGAGATAGAAAAAATATTCACAATGTAGTCCAATGTTGGCATGAGAATACTGTTATTTTCTAGAAAATTTTAGTGACATATTCTTCTTGAAATAATATCCCTTTCCTTAGAGGAGTTACCCCTCCCTCCTCACCAAACTATAATTTGGTGCTGGCAGTGAAACGTAATTCCTATCTTTTTCGATATAATGAAGAGAATTTAACTTTAAGTTTTCTGGGTTCAGCAGTTGCTGACAGCCATAATATCAGACTGGAAAATTTTGAGCATTAAAAAAGCTTTTTATAGAGTGACAGATAACTTGATTGACTAAGTGAAAAGAACTTCAAGCAGAGATCTTGATGACATTCAATTCACTGGTCTTGGATCTCTGATGCCAAATGTACTTTTGGCCTTCACAAATTTTGTTCTATGACTAAATATTTATCCATGCACCATAGTGACTTTCAAATAGAATTTTCTTACCTACAACCCAAAATGGCTGTGCATAAAATAATATGCAGAAATAAGTAAATAATGTCAAACACCAATCAAAAACATTTTTTTGAAATAAATTTACATATTACTGGATAGATCTCCAAACATTATGTTGTATTTTTAAGACAATTGCTTTAAACAAACCTATCTCACTTACATCCAATTTGAAGAATTTCATTTAATAACTCCAGAGTGTTTCACTGACTTTGATACCTCAGTTAATCATTGCCTTCAATTTCAGAGTTGAAAATCGACTGTGAGCTTCAAACTGTACTGGGCACTGAGGATGTAGATATGAGACACAGTTCTAGGTCCTACCTCTTACCTCCAACAAACATTCTTGTCTGAGTTAGAGGTTTTGTAAAATGTAAATCACTCTGCACAGATCCTTTCCCACCAATTCGCACTGCCAAGAACAGAAGTCCTGATACAGAAGGCACTTTGTGGGGATATCATTCCTGCTACCTCTGCTGACCTCGCCTCTTGTCTTCACCCTAGTTCTACTGAAACCTCTACACTGGGGCCCAAGATGACTTCCCTGAATGGACCACCCTCTCATAAATTTCATTGCCTTCATGTGCTCATTCAGTTTCCCAGGGTGTCATTACTGTCTCTTCTTACTCGCTTAGCTCCTGCTAGATCTTCAAAGACCAGATGCAAAATCAATTCTCAGGAGACCTAATGCAAGGCCTAAGATTTGTGGCCTATCTTCATATTCACACACACAATTATTATTTCCTTTGTAGGGTGCAAATTTCTCTCTATACCCCTAGATTAGTGATTTTCAACCTTTGTGCACAGCACACTGGGGTGACATGAAATTTTTAAAGATCACTAATTAGATTATTTTTGAAAGAAGTTTAAAGCACAGTAAGTATATTTTGTTATTGTTGTTGTTCTTTTTTTAATCAGAATAATTTAAGTGTGCCATGTAAGTTAAACGATGGATTCAAGTGTGTCATGACATAAATGAGGTTGAAAAACACTGCTTTAGGCTATAAAATTGCTTCCAAACATTTTTAGCGTTATATAGACAGGGAAAAAATGGAACATTTATTGAATAATTATAGCATGATGTTATCTATGAATAATAATTTGTCTGTCTTATTTATGACTCCAGATTGATAACACCCCAGAGAACTCCTATGTTATCAAAGACTAATTTCTTCAAAACCCCTGAAAATATATGCTCAATATGTTGAAGCTACATATTTCTCAATGAGCGACACCTAGATTTATTTATTGGTTTCATAAATTTATATGAAAAAGAAAATTCACATTATATGTGGATGTTTAAAATAGCTTTGCCTTAAAAAATTATTCTAATATGTGAAAATAATAGACTGCATTGCACTCAAACATGACTAATGGAGGGTTTGATTATATTTAAAAATAAGCAGTAAGTGACCTTTTTTCCTTTCAGCTTTACAGCAAAAATAAATATGGCAATGAGAAAATTCAAATGTAAGGATAGGTGTGAATTTCCCTGAAAGAAACAAGTATGGTAAAATTTGTACACTTCATGGAACTGAATCTCTATTTGAAAGCTATTCATTTTGTGTGTTATTGTTGTGCTTCTCATCCTGGTCTCCTTCCATTATTGGTGCCAGGGCAGAGTTGATCAAAACCATCCACAATTGTCTTATAACTATCTTCATATTGGAATCTTTACCAATGTTTATTTTATGAATTACTATAAGTCACAATTTTTATGGTCCAAGCACTTATAATAGTCTTCATTAAAAAAAGACTAAAGAACTCATAGTCTTTAAAGACTAAAGAAATCTTAGAGAGGACCAGCACTATGAGATGATGGGCCAAAATAATTTACTGAGGTTAGCATCCTCTTTCTCAGTCATCATTTTTCATTCTTCTATCAAAATATCAGCATAATAAAGCAAAATGGCTAATCGACCTTCAACACTTATTTAGACTTCTAATGCCATAGTCTTTTATCTGTAAAGTAAAGATAAACAATAATGCCACCATTGTTCCTAAGATTTGTAGAGGATTAAATGAGTTGTAATTTTTTTTAAGAGCTAAACTCAAGCCCGCTGTGAAAATGGTAGGCTGCTATAAGTATGTTAGGATATGGAAAATGTGTATGATTTTTCTGCATAAATACAGTTATATCTTACATGGTCGATAATTATTAGCTACTGTGTACTATTTTAGATTTTATGTCTTTTTCTTTGTCTATTGCTGTTTGAGAAATGATATCAGATATAATGCATGTTGTAAGACAGCCCATCCAGCTGGCGCGGTTTCTTCATTTATGAAGTGCACCTACAGAGAGATTATAATGAAAAAGTTGCTAAGAAAACATTTTGAGGAAATTTAAATATGACCTAAATATGTGTTACTATTTATTTTTTAGATAATTTTAGATTTACATCCAATTACCATAAATAATAAAACTAAAATATGTCATGAACTCTTATTCAGTGACTTTCAGTGGTAATATCTTAAAAATCTTGTACAAGATAACAACAGGCTATTATTAGGGTTACAGCCCATTAATCTTATTTAGACTTTCCCAGGGTTACAAGTACTAGACTGTGTGTGTGTGTGTGTATAGTTTTATACAATTTTAACATATGCAGGTTCAATAAATATGAAATTTGTAAACGTTATGTAGTCATTGATATTCCTTTTTTCTTGTGCCCATTTCATTTTAATTTGTTTCTTTTTTGTTTTGCCTTAGCAGTCATGTTAATCAGTGTAGGATATGCTTTAACCTAAATGATTTGATATTTAATTTAAGAGGAATTCTTAATTACTTAAGGTAGAAATCCCTGGTAGAAAAGAGACTGCTTAAAATGTACATTTAGGTTAAGTGGAGCAAGAGATGGAAAAGGAAATAGTCCACAGGCTTAAATTTGCCAAAGAAGAAATTAGAAATTAATTAGAAAGTTTTATCATCACATTAAATGTCAGAAGATCATAAGGAAGTATTAAGAAATGGAGAGTTGGCTTAGCATGGGGGTTCAGGTTTATAATCCCCACACTCTGGGATTGAGCTCACAGGTTTGAGACCAACCTGAGTCAGAACAAGACCTCGTCTCTAAAAATAGCCAGGTGTTGTGGTGGGCACTTGTAGGCCCAGACACTCAGAAAGCTGAGGCAAGAGGATCACTTGAACCCAAGAGTTTGAGGTTGTTGTGTGCTATGATGCCACGACACTCTACCAGGGCTGGAAAAGTGAAACTGTGTCTCAAAGAAAAAAAAAAAAGAAGAAGAACAAAAGAAAGAAAAAGAGAGTTGAGAAATTGTGTTAGAAATGTACCCTAATATTAAAATGTTAAATGTCATATGTCATGTACTTCTCTGTTAGGGTATAACAATGAAATAATTCTATTAATTTCAATATCTACTTAGTATCTATTACATAAAACAAAAAAAGGTAATGCAAATATGTAAAACCCATCCTCTGAGTGTTTGTGTTATTCTAAAAGGAAGAAACATAAGCATTCACCCTTAAAAGAGCAAGATAATGGTCTAGAAATATGTAATTACAGAATCTAGAGGTAGGGTGGCGCTGTGGCTCAAAGGAGTAGGGCACCAGCCCCATATGCTGGAGGTGGCGGGTTCAAACCCAGCCCCGGCCAAAAAAACCTGCAAAAAAAAAAAAAAAAGAATCTAGAGACAGAAGAGAATGATAAAGTTAAATGATATTCTACACAAGAAATGAAAGAAATTACGATTTGTTGGTGAGGATTGCTGAAGCATAAAGATAATAAGCCCACAGTGTGGATGAGAGAAAAAAAGCTGATTTTTCCAGAAGTTGGGTTGACTAAAAGAAAGACTTATATGAGGAGCATGAGGAGTAATGTTTCGCTGATAAAGCCTGAGTCGTATTAAAGGACTGTTGAAAACAAGTGTGAGGTGCGGATAGGGAATCACAGACCCAAGATCCACACAGCGAACTGGGTGGGATGCAGGCACACTTTTACTATAATCCTTTCATCCTATGAGGTAGTGAGATGGCACTTGCAGGAATAAATGTTCAGGCTTTCACATATAAGACCTTTACCAAATTTTATCCAAAGAAATTTCTCATTTTTGCAGGTATATTTTATCCAGTACCCCCCAAATAATCCCTGTGTATACAGAATGTGGTGTAACTGATAAAACAGATACTGCTAAACTACTGTGTAACCAGGATCTGATTGGGTCTGATTATGAAAGCTCTCTTTAATGAACAGAAATGTTTCTAGACTATTCAAATTGCTTCTTACATTACTATGTATTCTTTATATAATTGTTCTTTGTGAGGCACTAAGGAACTTCGTTCTCTTTTTAAATTATAATTTTATTTTATTTTTATTGATGCAGTCATTATATACATTTTTGTAGGGTACCATGTAATATTTCAATGTATGTATACATTATGTGAAGAGCAAATCAGGGTAACCATCCTATTCATCCCCTTAAACACTTATTATTTACTTGTGGTGTTAACATTTAATATCCTCTCTTCCAGCGACAGTTGTGTGAACTATAGTCACCATGATGTGTGATAGAACACAATGACTTATTCCTTTTATATAACTGGAACATTATACTTGTTGACCAATCTATCTCCATTCCCCTCCCCCTCAGCCTCTGGTAACGATTATTGTACTCTCAATCTCTATGATGTCAAATTTCATAGATTCCATATATTAGTAAAATCATGCAATATTTGTCATTTTGTCCCTGGCTTCAAAAATGGCCAACCTAAAGACATAACGATATCTGACTTCACAATATGCTAGTAGATATGGTACCCAAACAAGCATGGTACTAACATAACAACTGCAGGATAGACTGACAGAACAGAATGGAAACCCCAGAAGTAAATTCCCACCCTTAACAGCCAATCGATTTCCAACGAAGATGACAGGGAAAAGGACGATCTCTTCAGTAAACTGTGCTGGGAAAACTGGGTATCCATATGCAAAAGAAGGAAATGAGACCATTATCTATCACTGTTAAAATAAATGAATCAAAATGGATTAAAGACCTGATTATAAAACCTGAAATTATGAAACAACTAGGAGAAACCATAGGGGAAAAGCTTCATGACTTTAATCTGGGCAAGATGTATCGGGTAATATTTTACTAAGAAGAATGTGTTGTGTTCCAACTCCATCCAGATTAATATTACAGATGTAAGGTCTTCAACTTTTTAAATGGCTGAATAGTATCCCATGATATACACATACCACACCTTGTAAATCCATTCCTGGGTTGGTGGGCATTTAAGCACTGGCAAGAAAAGCAAATTTACCAATGCCATGTATTATCATTTTTCTATAGCTTACCCATGTCATTACTTTATTATTATAACGATTATGACCACTCTTAGCTTTTGGAGAGATTTTTATCTCATATTTTATATGCTTTTTCTCTAGGAAACCTCTATTTAGGGTACATTTATCTCTGCTTTTCAAAGTCCATATATTTCCTGGGTCTTGATTTAGGCCATACATATAGTTTTATAAACTATTCCCTAAGATAATATATGTCCTTATCTTATATATAGCTCTTAAAAATGCTCTAAAATGTAACTTATTTTCAATAATTGATAAAATAATACGTAAAATATGTATTGTCAACATAGTAAATAGGACAGTGTGTATTTCACAGCATTTAACTCAATCACTGACAAGTAGAAAGAATTCATTATACTTTAGTTAGCTTCCTTTTATATCTGCACTTCAAAACTAAGCCCTTAGACCTATCTGCATCATTTTTTAATCATCAACTTTAAATCTGATTCACGATTTCATGTTCCACAAAAGTGTGTGTATATAAATCATCAGTGACCTGTAGCTAGTCTCAGCCTATCTGTTCTAATTCTTTTCTCCCTGAGCTTTCAAATGCATTTCACACTCGGAAATCCTCTTCTCCCCTTGGATTCCATGATACTATTTTCCAATTTAATTGACAGAATTTGCTGGTGAGATAGTGTCAGGAATCGTGGCCAGAAGTAGAAGTTTTTATTATATCTTTTGGCATAATACTCTTTATTATTTATTTTTTTCTCTGCAGCCCTGAATGTTCCTTAAATATTGTTTTTATTGTGTTATTCTGCAACTACATCCCATATTACAGACTCATTTTTGACATGAGAGGAAAAAATATGTTTGCATACTGTCAGTCCTCTCTGTCTTCACATTGGTTTCTCTGTAGTATATTCCAAGAACCATCCTTTCAACTACTCATTATTTCATTAAAAAGATAATTGAATACATCCCTCAGAAAGAAAGTGTATCCTGATCCCAAATTTAACCAACTTCAAATCTCACTTACCCAATTGGGTTGAGGATATTGCACAAAGTTTCTTAATTTCTACTAAAGTCATTGGACAAATTGGCATTTTTTACTATTAGAGATTGATTATCTTCATTACCTTATGTATAATTATGACAGAAATGAATTATTATAGTTTGAAATATAATCCATTTATATGGTTATAATCCTTAGAAACAAAACTGAACATGAGGTATTTCTATATATGTGCCTTAGGAAATTCATAAATATAATTTGAAATGATTAGTTTGTTTTATCGATTATATTTTGCTGTTCAAATAGGCTACGATATTTTGTGGTTCAACAGGTCTTAGAGCCATATAGTTAACTTCTTCTGGAGCCCAGAAAGGAAATGTTGACAAAGTCAATAAATAAATTAGAAACAGAACCAATTGAATAAAATAAGCTAAGATATACTGAACAACTCTTATATACTAGGGTCTGTGTCTTATGCGTAATATTCATACTATTCTTTAATATTCTTAGAAAATCTGAAAAATCATTATAATCATCTTCATTTTACCTTTATGAGAACAACATTGAGGATATGGGAAAGTTAAATCTTACTCATCTAGATGGTATACAGTGATAATTGTTATTCAACTCTGAAAGCAAAGTTATAGTAATGCAAACTATGACAGAATTTATAGATGAGGTAACTTAAAGGAGATGGATTAGGAAACGAAATGAAGCAAAAGGTGAATGCTTTCCTCTTAACTCGTATTCATATCTAGCATCTAAAAAAGAGGATTTCCCCTACAGAAGAGCCAGGGAACATCCTCCTTGACTTGATGGTCCCACCAGTGCTACCATTCTTACTACTATCAGTGTTCCTATCACCCTGACTAACTACCTTCATTAATACTCTGAAATTACTGTCACACTTAAAATATTTTATACACAATATTTGCCAATATTTTTACTTAAAATATATAAACATCTTATGAGGTAAACAGTGTTTTTATTTTCTTCTTAAAGGAAGACACAAAAAGTATATAGAGGTTAAATAGTTTGCTTGTGGACATAATGAATGAAAGTTACAGACACTGGCCAAATGGAGGCGGAATCAGTATAGAGTCTACAACAGAAATGACAACCTTAAGCACCAAAATTATCCTCAGATACATAAGCAGTGAAACCCCGATTACTTCATTGGATTAAATTTCACTTCTGTTCCTCATTATTTTATGGATTTGGTGGAATTGTATACGACTATTTCAGGGTGATTTCTCTTTTTTATAAACTCGAGAAAATACTGATTTCATAGATTTACATGTATAATTAAATCAAGTTGAATATCAGCATTTAACTGATATTTGTCTTGGTAGATATTTTTTATACTTACTTTTTTACTGTCTGAATTTATGATAATATTAAGCTAACTAATTTGATAAGTAGAAAATGTGTTTATACATATGTATTCAAAAAACCTGTTTATGGGTGTAAGAATTCAATAGTTCTAGAAAAACTTTGGGATAGTGCTTTGTCATAATTATCATGTCTCACTTTAGACATATATGCTTGGATATAAGTCAAGAAATAGAATAAGAATGACTACAAAAGTATAAGCAGTACATTAAAATTACTATAAAAATTGTCAGAAAAAAATAATATAAACTGAGAACTTCTGGGCATGCCATCCAAACCACTTTCTCTAAAATGTGCTCTCTAAGTTCAGAGTACAGTTCAAAGACTAAATTACAAACACAAATGAGCAGTTTTCATATCACAAAACCAGCCTCTTTGGAACTGTAAAATTATTCATGAGAAAAATTTAAATCCTTTTAGATATACTTCAAAACCCTCATGTCATTTCAAGAAAGTTATAAAAAATTCAGCCACTTTTCCTTCCTACCCTCCTTTGTTTAGAAAATATTTTTACCTGAAGTGCTTTGCAGAGAATTACCAGATTCCTCCCAATTTATAAGTCAATTCATTGTAACAGCCCAGAAACTAAGATGATTAATGTGTATATCTTAATATATTCCAAGTGTTGTGTCTACAAAATATTCTTTCTTAGCTCTGCATATAATATATGCCACAACATCTTGCCTAGCACAAAGACTGAATTCTAATGAATAGAATTTGTAAGAGTAATATAAAGCGGCATAGCTTTTCATAACAAAGACCTTTGAGGAACATGAACTTTATGAAATATTGTTTCTTTTTTTTTTCTTTTCATTCAACATATTTCATAAAAAGCTTGTGAACAATGTGATATCTTCTTATTAAGTATAATTTTCCAAAAATTGAAGTATAATTTTCTTCAGAGAGTTTATGTATAGATGCTTTATGTTTCTTATATTCTGTACAATTTCAATAAAATATTTTGAGTCTCTAAATCTAGAAAAAGGAGAGAAATATAAACAAATTTAATGACCACTACCAAATACAAAGCGTAAGTTTTAATTCATGTTTATGCATTTATAAATAAGTAACTTCTTGATGGAATTAAAGTGAAAATGAGTAATTACAAGACCTTTTACAAACACATTGTTCTTGTGGTTCTAGTCTACAATGTATTAATGTATCAATTATGTATAGAATTTTCATTAAATGAAAAACATATTCTTTTATTATTGCTACTTACTGCTATTATTTTTCAACAGCATACACAAAAGGCCAGTTTATCATACCCAAGTTTAGAAGAAACACTAAAGAACTAATTGAATACTTGTGGAAAAAATAAAATGTTAAGGAGTTAGGGACATTATCACTTCTTCCCTAGGTTCTTCTGAAAATATATCATAATTCTTTGTTCTTTTTTGCTTCTGAAAATTCACATTGAGTTTATAGTCTCATTGGCAAATTTGAAATGTGTCTCTGATTTACAGCAAGGATAAGTAGATTTGTGTCTGTGTAAAGTTAATTTTTATATAGCAGAAATCATATCAATTGTTACCTCAAGCAGTGTGTGGAATGTACAGATTGGGAAACAGCAAGAATTTGGGGGTAATGGAACTAAACTGCATCTGAACTGGAGTGGAGAGTATATGAGACAGTTTGGATATTTGGTCCTTCTTGATCTCATGTTGCAATGTGACCTTCAGTCCTGGAGGTGGGCCAGGGAGCAGGTGCTTGGGTCATGAGGACAGATCCCTTATGAATGGCCTGGCCCTCTCCCTGAAATTATAAGTGAGTTCTCACTTTACTTGTTCCTGTGAAAACTGATTTTTCTAAGCTCCTGGCACATGTTTCTCCTTCTCTAGTTCCTTCCCTCACTTATGTGACCTCCCTGTTTTGCCTTCATCTTTTATGCTGATTGGAAACTCCCTGAAGCCCTCACCAAGAGCAGACACTGGTGCCACGCTTGTTGAACAGTCTACTGAATCATGAGCTACATAAACAAAATTACCCATCTTCAGATATTCCTTTATAACAACAGGAAACTGAGTAACATAGTGTAAAAGTGTACACATACATCAAACTTCTTCAAAGTATATACTTTAAATAGACATAATTGATGGTATGTAAATTGCACATCAAACAATGATGATTAAAAATTTTTAAAAGTTCACAAGTATTCAAATGGCTACTATCTGCAAAACTAGTGCGTAAGTCTTAGATCATAAATCTAGATAAAGCTTAGTTATGGTTTTGTATATGGTTTGTGCAATTGCCTTTGTGTGTTTTGGTGTTACACAAAAAGTTTTGGGGTCAAAAATTGTGGCAGGACACAATTATAAGAGGGACTTTGCCTAACAAATGCAATCAGTATCATTCAATTCTTTGTACTCTCAAAGAATCTCAAGCAATAAAAAAGAAAAAGAAAAATGGGTGGTGCCTGTGGCTCAAGGAGTAGAGTGCCGGCTCCATGACACTAGAGGTAGTGGGTTGAAACCCGGCCCTGGCAAAAACTGAGAAAAAAAAAAACAAAAAAAACTTGTGCCTCTTTTTCTTGTTTTATTTCTCTTTTTTTTTTTTTTTTTTTTAGACAGAGCCTTAAGCTGTCAACCTGGATAGAGTGCCATGGCATCACAGCTCACAGCAACCTATAATTCCTGGGCTCAAGCGAGTCTCCTGACTCTGCCTCCCAAGTAGCTGGGATTACAGGCGCCCGCCACAACGCCCGGCCATTTTTTGGTTGCAGCTGTCATTGTTGTTTGGCAGGCCCGGGCTGGATTCGAACTGCCAACTCAGGTGTACGTGGCTGGCGCCTTAGCCCATTGAGCCACAGGCGCTGAGACATTGTGTCTCTTTTTCATATTGACATCACTTTACTAAAAACCATGAGTCTCTCGCAGGCTGCCTTAATTTAGTTTTTCGCTCTGATATGAATACATAATACCAGCTTTTGAGGAAGGAATAAAAAAAAATAAAATCAGGATAACTTCCTTCAATAAGTTGACAATTTACTGGGGGATTCTCAAGTTTTAAAACCTTTAAAAAGAGAATAAATGAGAACAAATTGAAATAACATAGGCATAGTACAAGTTCGGAGGTGTAGTAAATGAAAAAGTCAATCAGAGTGGAAGAATACAAAATGCATGCATATATATGTGCGTATATAATATATATGAGTCTATTTGGTAGACATACACACACAAACACACATACACACACTCAGAGGTTACACTGCATATTACAGCAGTAACTTGAAACCAGTAGAATGTCTGTTTGTCATTCGAACAATGAGCAAAGGAGATGTACTTGGTTGTTTTACCCATAGAGAACTATCAATGAGCAAGATACACATGGTTGTTGAATTCATGCAACGTGAAGTCTAAGAGAGAAGATGGAAATTGAATGCAATACCATTTATAGAAGTATGTTGTATGAAAATACACCTTAGCAAGTCCTAAAGGGCACTTTATCAGAAATTAAATTTAAGCTGTGGGGTGAAAATAAATTGAAGTCAACTTGCTTAAAAGCAAGTGGAGAGTACTGTACAAATTCTACAGTTATACAAAGACTAGCTTATGCCAATGGTTAATTTTTCTTGGTAAACTGATGCCATAGGAGCTATGGATAATCTCCGAGCATCTAAACACAAATTGACATCATAAAATCTACCTCCACAGCTATAGAACTTAATAGTCTTTAAAAATAATTATTGAATTTAAAGTTTAAGGAAGTCAATTCATTGCTTAATTCACTCAATAAATGCCTACTAAGCATTGACTCTGTACCCATTTTTATTCCAAGAAAAAGGAAAGCAAAATTGAGCAGCTAGGGGGACCAAGAATCCTAGTTTGCAATGTAACATACAGAAACAGCACTGAAATTCTCTGACCCTGTTAATCCCTTCCCCCGCCATGTCTCATGCCAACCAGAACGTTTGGTCACCATAAAACAGACACAGCACATACTTGCCTTCATACAGCTTAAATTCCAGTGGATGTGTGAGTTGTTAATAAACACAAAGAAGAAAAGTAAAGCAAAGCAGGAGAAAAGAGTACAAAGGGGCTGGAACTTTTCATGTGTTACTCGGAAAAGGCTTCTCTAAGGTAGTCATATTAAAGCAGTCTCAAATAAAATTAAAATGTCAGCAATGAAAACATCTGGGGACATTTCATAAAGAAAGTCGAAAGGACTAACCTGCTGAAGAAGTGGGTTTAGTAGGCTCAGAAAGTTCAGTGAGATTAGAAAGGTGATTGAGGACCAGCTCAGGCTGAGCCTCTGCTGGATAGCGATTAAATCCTCAATGTGAAAGAGAACCATACAAGAATATAAATAAGGACTAAATGTGAGCTAATAGCATGCTACTTTAAAAAAAGTCTCAGAAGAAATACCAAAAAGTCAATTGTTTTCTGATTTTGGCTTATCTTTTGGTATAAAACTCATTTTTGTAATACTTAAATTGGACTATCAAGCCTTCCAAAACTAGTTGGAGTTTTCAATCTTTTCTTGTCAGCATAATGGAAGATTTTCTACTTGTTCGTTTTGATATATATACCACATGCATTTAAAATAATACATATTGTAAAATCTAAAGAACATGAAAATGTCATGTGTATATGTTCACATATCCTAAGACAGATGTAATAATAAAAAATGAGCAAAACATTGTGATTACATTAAAGAGAGGAAGGAGAGAAAGGATAGTAATGATGACAAAAATAATATCTGATTTTATATGATTATAAATATAACATTTTAGTCTACATCTTAAAATCATATTGCTTACATTTCTTTTTTGATGCACATCATTTTAAATGTGTTACTATCACCATTATCCTCATTCTCTTTTCTCATATCATGACAGATATTCAAGACATTAGCAACAAAATGAAAAACCAAAGGGGAAAGAAACTAATAAAAATGGTGACTATTCTGGAAATAAGTCACCTAATACAACTGCTGTTCTTGAAATGGTGCATACAAATACTCAATTATTGTATAATGATGAAAGTAGGGTGATGCTTTGTCTACTTACTAGTATAAGATGTACATTTTTTAATCTTGGTAGATAATTTTTAAAAATATGTATTATTGGCTCAGCACCTGTGGCTCAAGTGGCTAAAGTATCAGCCACATATACCTGAGCTGGCAGGTTCGAATCTAGCCTGGGCCCAGAAAACAACAATGATGGCTGCAACCAAAAAATAGCCCGGCATGGTGTCAGGCACCTATAATCCCAGCTACTTGGGAGGCAGAGGCAGAATAGCTTGAGCCCAGGAGTTGTAGGTTGCTGTGAGCTGTGAT
>CAUYON010134244.1:0-18146 GCA_963573935.1 Arctocebus calabarensis
ACGTATCTCTGTAATCTGCCGCTCCCTCCCAGAAGGGATGGGGCTAGGGGAGCCCAGACAGCCACCTCCTGCTTGCTGACCCCAGGCCCATCCCCAAGTTTCCCAGAGACTAGATTTGTGAATAAAGTTGGAGATGGACAATCTGGGTATCCTTGTGCTAGCTGCTTGCCGGGGCTGGGACATACTGGGGAAGCCTAGGATGGCACCTGACCTTGGTGACCCCAGTGGGCAGAAGAAGCTGAACATATGGTCACAAGTCTGGGAGGGTGGTCTTTTATTGTACTCATTGCTGGCCACCCTGGTCTGCCTCCCCTCTGGTGCCTCTCTGTGTCCAGGCCACCAATAAATACGTCAGCTGAGTTCCTCCAGTGCCTGGCTCCAGGGCACCAGGCTGGTAACTTCACACGCCACAGCCACAGGCAGCCGCCGAGAGCTGGGGCAGCCGCTGCCAGCGGTGATGGTCGTCAAGGAAGGCCACATCAGCATAGTGAGTAGGCAGGCAGCAGGGTCCACCATGCGCTCGGCCCTGGCCCCTCAGCTGGGCCAACACCAGGCTATGCTGGGTGCGGGCACCAAGGGGGCACCTGCCAGCACAGTAGCGGAAAATGACTTTCTCCTCTGAGGCGTAGCCCAGGCCCAGCTCTGCCACCGGCAGGGTCAGGCTCCACAGCTGACATGGGCCAGCTGGTGCTCGGCGCAGGCGGATAGAAAACCAGCGGACACCTAGGGGAGAGAAGGGCGTTGATATGGGGCCAGGGTTGGACAGGAGGGAGTTGGGAATCCCTGGGGGTCCCTGGGAGTCCTTACCCAGCTGGGTCCTGCCAGCCTCTGCCGCCTGCTCAGACAAGAACTCTCCTTCAGCCATCGGAACCCCCCAGCCCAGGCCTGACTGCAGTGACAGTAGCAGCAGAGAGCAAAGTAGGACCGTCCCTGTGGCCATTGTGACAGCAGGTCCAGAGGAGGTCTGTGTCCTTTATTTATCTCCTGCCTGGGCTGGGGAGCTAACCTCTTCACTACCGGCTGCTGCAGCCAGAAGGCCCCATTAGCTGCACCAGTTTAGCTACCATATCCTCAGGTCCCAGCCAAAGCTCCTAACCTACACCCTTCCCTCCCAAGAGTTAAGGGCTCACCCTCCCAGCCCACCCCACCCCGACATTCCACAGACCCATTTCCGACACTCCTGATGCTCCCTGATTTATGAGCGTTGTGCTGGTAGCCAGGGCTGAACCCAGAGTGGGTGCCCAGTGTCCTCACCCACCTACGGCCTGGAGAGGGAGGTGGAGGGCTTTATGGGCCCCACCATCTGAGTCCCTCCCCACTAAGGCAGGGTGCTGGGGGCCCCTATGTAACGGGTTATGTGCCAGGTGGGGCAGATGCTTATGCTGGGCAGAGCGGCTTGGCAGGTTGGTGAATCCATCATGGCTCCCATTTGGAGGATTAGAACTTCATGCCCCTGTCTCCGGGCCTGGAGGAGTCAGCATCAAAACAGGAAAAGGGAGAGGCCAGAGGACAGACAAGGACTAGGATACAGGGGGGCAGGGACTCCTGTGTCTGAAAGGCCAACCTGAGACTAGTTGGGGTCCAAGAGCATCAAGCCTGAGGGGAGTTGGAGGCCCCTTCTGAGGCAAAGGAATATATATACAGATAGCCTGTGATGTCTGAAATGGGTCTCCACCTCATGCACAAGGGAATGGGGGTAAAATTTAGTCTGCACCCCATCAAATTGGCAAAAAACAGAATCTGCTCACACACAGGTTTAAGTGACTGAGACATTCTCTTGACACTGTTGGTGAGAATATAAATTAGTAGCAACTCTTTGAATTAGGAACTGCTATTGGAATTGTAAATCTCATCTTTGCCACAAGAAATCTTCTAGATTCATTACACAAAGACAAGTGAAGCAGACACAAGGACATTCACTGCCTCGTCTATTAGGCAGGACTGGCAGTGTCCTAAACTCCAGCATCAGTGATTACTAGAGAACTTCCTTACGTTACCTTCAGACCAAACAAAAAGGCCCGTGTGGCTTGGTGCCTGTGGTTCAAGCGGCTAAGTGGGTTAGCTGAACTGGTGGGTTCGAATCCAGCCTGGGCTGCAACCAAAAAATAGCCAGGCATTGTGGCGGGTGCCTGTAGTCCTAGCTACTTGGGAGGCAGAGGCAGCAGAATCGCTTGAGACCAGGAGTTGGAGGTTGCTGTGAGCTGTGATGCCATAGCATTCTACCCAGGACAACAGCTTGAGGCTCTGTCTCAAAAAAAAAAGCCCTTATCCAAAGTCACTCAGAATTAAGTCACAGACCTGGGATTTGAATGCAGGTCCCCCTTACTGCAAGGCCCCTTCCCCTAACCGTTATGCCACACTGCCTAGTCTCCTGGTGGGGAGGCTGCAGACTGAGGCCCATAAGACAGGGACAGCAGGGGAGAACCTGCCAAGGCAAGGGGCCAGAGCTGCTTTCCTGTATGAAAGGAGGATGGGAGGCAGGCTGGACTAAAAAGGGGACATTCCTAGGAATTAGCCTGTTATCTCAGGCATTCCCCCTCAGGAGCCAAGGGCCTACTGAGCTGAGTGGTTGTTTCCAACCACTGGCAAGACAGAACATCCTCACAACCATATTCAGAATAGAGGTTCAGAAGCAGCAACTCAAGTCAGCTAAGTTCCATTTCCAGCCATATTACTGCAAAGGAACTGGAAAAGCCTATCCCCTACAGAATGCCTGGCAATGCTGGACAGAATAAATGCATAACCAAGCCTATGTAAAGATAAGGTGAACATCACTGGGAAACTGAAAAATCAGGTGCAGAAACCAGGAAGGTTAGGCTTTGGTGTTCACTGAGAAACAGAGTCCCTGAGCTGAGAATCACATATAAAATGGGCATGGGATGATACTCCAGGGTAGCAGGCAGAATCAAAGGGAAAACAATCAGAAAGGAACACTCTGCAAAGCAGGCCACCCAGGATCCCCACAGATAAAGAACCCCCAGCTGACCATGGGGTCCAGTCCCAAATTACAAAACACAAGAAAATAGGCCGGGCCAGAAACTATGACTCACACACACCTGTAATCCTAACACTTTGGGAGGCCCAGGCAGTTGGATCACTTGAGCTCACAAGTTAGAGACCAGCATGAGCAAAAAGCAAGGCCCTATCTCTACTAAAAATGAAAAACTGAGGAAAGAAGATCACTTGAGCCCAAATTGGAGGTTGCTGTGAGCTATGACACCACAGTACTCTACCCAGGGCAACAAGCTGAGTCTCTGTCTCAAAAAAAAGCCTGGGCAAGAGCAAGACCACGTCTCTAAAAGAGCTTGGCATTGTGGCGGGTGCCTGTAATCCCAGCTACTTGGGAGGCTGAGGTAAGAGGATCACTTGAACCCAAGAGTTTGAGGTTGCTATGAGCTAAGACGCCATAGCAGTCTACCAAGGATGACCAAGTAAGACTCCGTCTAAAAATAAAATAATTCTTTGCGGTGCCCATAGCATAGTGGGTAGGGCATGGCCCACACACGCCCAGGCTGGTGGGTTTGAATCTGGCCTGGGCCAGCTAAACAATGACAACTGCAGTCACCTGTAGTTCCAGCTACTTCGGAGGCTATAACAACAGAATCGCTTAACCCCAAGAGTTTGAGGTTCCTGTGAGCTGTGAAGCCACGGCACTCAACTCAGGGTGACATAGTGAGACTCTGTCTCAAAAAAAAAAAAAAAAAAAATTATCACAGCCTGGCATGGTAGCTAACACCTGTAATCCTAGCACTCTAGGAGGCCAAGATGGGTGAATTGCTTGAGCTCAGGAGTTGGAGAACAGTCTGAGCAAGAGCAAGACCTGTCTCTACTAAAAATAGGAAAACTAGCGGGGTGCCACAGCAGGTGCCTATAGTCCCAGCTACTCAGGAGGTTGAGGCAGGAGGATCACTTGAGCCCAGGAGTTTGCTGTGACCTATGATGCCATAACACTCTACCCAGGGCAACAGAGTGAAACTCTCTCTCAAATAAAAAAAACAAGCAAAAAACAACAATTATGATGAAGTGGAGTCAGAAGATAGAACAGGAAGCCCATGAATCTGAGATTCTAGATGTGTCTGACAGACTACAAAGATGCTTAAAATTAAAACATGAGCCAGGTGCAATGGTGGGCACCTGTAGTCCCAACTACTCAGGAAGCTAAGGTGGGAGGATCACTTGAGCCCAGGAGTTGGGAGGCTGCAGTGAGGTATGATGACATCACCTCACTCCTGCCTGGGTGACAGAGCAAGATGCTGTCTCTAAAACAATTTTTTTTGTTATTTTTGAAGAGAGAATCTCACTTTGTCGCCATGGTAGAGTGCTTTGGCGTCACAGCTCACAGCAACCTCCAACTCTTGGACTTAGGCGATTTTCTTGCCTCAGCCTCCCGAGTAGCTGGGACCACAGGTGCCCGCCACCCTCGGTATATGGGGCTGTGGCCCTACTCACTGAGCCACAGGTACGGCCCTTTTTTTTTTTTTTGAGACAGAGTCTCACTATGTTGCCTCAGTAGAGTGCCTTGGGCCTAAGCAATACTCTTGCCTCAGTCTCCTACAGCTGGGACTACAGGCACCCACCACAATGTCCAAGCTATTTTTTTGTTGCAGTTGTCATTGCTGTTTAGCAGGCCAGGGCTAGGTTTAAACCCACCAGCCTCAGTATATGTGGCCAACGAAGTCCTAAACATTGAACTATGGGCGTCGAGGCTGTTTCTAAAACGATTAAAAAAAAAATAAAAGACTACTCGGGCGGTGCCTGTGGCTCAGTAGGTAGAGCACTGTAAATTACCTTAGAAAATTTTATAACTTATTTCTAAACCTAAAAATAATTAATACTGTCTCTATCCTTCAGTATTATATGAGTACATGATAATATAAAATGGCCCTGGCCTCATATACTGAGGGTGGCATGTTCGAATCCAGCCCCAGCCAAACTGCAACAAAGAATAGCCAGGCATTGTGGCAGTCACCTATAGTCCCAGCTACTCGGGAGGCTGAGGCAAGAGAATCGCCTAAGCCCAGGAGTTGGAGGTTGCTGTGAGCTGTGATACCACTGCACTCTACCAAGGGCAATAAAGTAAGACTTATCTCTAAAAATAAATAAATAAATAAATAAAAGACTACTCAAATAGAACAATGATCTGAAAAGGAAACAAAGACAACTTTGAGCAATTGAAAATGGAGTCACTGGCAATCTAAATACTTAATGGACCACACAGTGGACAAATGAGGCTGAAGAGAGGCCCAGTGAAGGGGAAGACAAAGCTGGAGAAACTTTCCAGCAGGCAGCATAGATGCTTAGTCAGTGTATCAGAAGGCGAGTGAGGAGGAAAAGGGGGTGAGAGGGTCTAAAATGCATCTGAAGATTCCAGGAGGGCTTGAAAAAGAAACTGCTTAAGAATTGGTAACACTGGGGCACTGGGACTCAGGGAGAGACACCAAACAGCAGAGGACACATGGCAGTGAGCACAGACTTCACAAGCTGAGAAGTCCTGGAAAACAGAGCCTGTTTATTGAGCACAGCCTCACTCCTTGAGGGAGAAGTGCATCTTGTCATTGATCATCTTGCGCTCAGGGTTGAGCCGCTTGAGGATCTGGGCCAGCACATTCACCGTCTGCTCGCTGCTCAGGCCCGTCTTCTTGGTTTGGAACTTCTTCAGCAGGTCCTTTGTGGTCATGGGTTTCCGGGTAAGGTAACGGCGCACAGAGTCCTCAGTCACTTGCACATCACTGTGGAGCAGAGGGTGGGGAGGTGGCATCAGCAAGAATCTCCCCTGTGGTCCTTGCCCTCCCCACTGTCCTTACCAACTCACCCGCTGCTGGGTGTTGACTTGCCCGATGGTGGCTGTGGGGTAGACTTCCCAGACAGGCTCTGGGGCCCAGCGTCCAGCCGCAGCCGCTTGGCTGCCAGTGTCTCACCTGCACGCTTCCCTTTTGGAGCAGAGTCAGGGCTGAGTCTTAGGGATGGGGAGCTGGAACTTGGGGCAGGACCCTGGACTGAACAATGCCAAGATCGAGATACAAAGGGCTTAGGGAAGGACAGGCCTTCACCCCTCCTCTCTGTCCCCTGTGGCCTCATATCCCAGGGTAGGGGTGGGGGCTGGCTGGGACAGTGGGAAGGCACTGGGCACTCACCTTGCTCCAGTCTGTTGGCAGCGGCCCACAGGGTGGAGGCAGTGCTGTTGCCCTCAGCGCTGGGTGTGCTTGGGCGGCTGTTGCCCCTTGAGCTGCTTCCTGAGGGCTTCCGCTCCCTCTTGGGGGGCGTCTTCTTCTTCTGCAGAGATGAAGGTAAAATTGGCATATCAGTCCAGAAACTAGACAGCTAGGACACTCCCACCCCCAGCTGGGACTTACTGCCATGAACAGGGCTGAGGAGGCCTCACTGTCAATGTCACTCTCCTCAGAGCTGTCTGACTCTTCACTGCTATCTGCAGGGGGGATGGGGGGAGGACGGTGGCACAGAACTGGGCTCAGGACCAGAGCAACCTGGAACCCCTGCACCCACTCTCACCTCCATTGCAGATAAAGGGACCTGAACGCTGAGACCATGCCAGTCCCACCTTTCCGGCGCTTCTTCTCCTGCGGGTTGGATGCCTTCTTCTCTTCCTCCTCCTCCTTCTCCTCTTCAGGTGGCTTTTCCTCCTCGCTCTCTTCACTGCTTTCACTCTGCTCATCAACACCTGGGGGGCAGGGAGCCATGCCGGTTGTGACTGGGAGTAGGGCACAGCTGGCCCAACCCCCACCAGCTAACACTGGCCTTGGCCTACCCTTAGGCCCCTCCTCCTGCTGCAGCACTTTGGGCTTGCCCTCTGGCTCATCCTGGGAGCTGCTGTAAGATAGGGAGTGGGTAGAGGGTAAGTGTGGGGCCGTGGGGCCTCAGGGCTGTGCCATATACCTGCCTCCCACCACTCACCTGGAGCCATCCGACATGTAGTCCACCTCCTGGCCTTCAAAGTCCCCATCATCACTGTCCTCGAAGGCCTCATCATCTGAGCCCTTCTTCTTCTTCTTCCTCCCTGCCTTGGTGGGTAGCACTTTCTTCTTTGCCTTGGGAGCTCTGCTGCCTGGCAAAGAGAGAGATGTAGGGGCAGCTCAGGCCACACATAAATCTCAGTTCCAGGGCTGGGTTTGAACCCGCCAACTCTGGCATATGGAGCCAGTGCCCTATTCCTTTGAGACACAGGCGCCGCCCTCAGTTCTCATATTTTATGGTTGTTTTGACATCCTAGAGCTTCACAACATAGGGACACTGCCTCCCTCTAGGGCCAGCCAGTGCTCCTGAAATGTGCAGGGCTGGCCCAGATGGCACCTCTCCTAGGCAAACTCCCCCAACCTGTACCCCTAAACCCTTCCTTTAATGCTCTCACACCCACTGCATATCCCCTGTGCTGAATTCCCCCCTGCCGGGCACCAGACAACCACAACAGCTCCTACAGCCCACAGTATGATGAAGGATTCAGACTGACTAGCCCTATGTAGTGCCCTCAAGTGGACTCCCCAGTATAGGCCATGGCCTCAATGTTCCCTGGCCCCTGTCCTGCTTCCCCGGGTGGCCTTGAGAGCCTCTCACTTCCAGGACTGCAGTGAGCGACAGCTTCCTTTCAGCAGCTAGCCCACCAGTCACCTCCAAGAACTAAGGCCCTGGTACCAGTGGGCCCCCAGCCTTACCCTCCTCGCCGCTAGCCTCACTGTCATCAGATGACATCTCCAGGTCATCTTCCAGGTCATGGATGCGCAGCTCATTGGCCTTCTTGTGGCCACGCTTCTCCTTGTCTTCCTCGTCTTCATCCTGGTCCTGGTCCTTGAGCCGCCGCTGCTGCATGATGCTGAAGTGGTTCAGCACCTTGTTCCTCCTGCAGGGGAAAGGGAGTGGCAGAATGGCTCACAAGCCACCAGCCCTGCACCTACGCTAGGACCCCAGAAAGCACTGCAAGATGACTGCAGGTTCTCTGACCCCTGAGAACTCAGCAGGTAGCGGTGGATACCTGAGAACCCGGCCCCTCCTTGACTCCTTCCCCCAGGAGGAAGGCTCACATGGTGCTGTTTGTCTCAGCACCTCCCTCAGCTCACAATGGCAAGGTGTACTGATGTTTCTTTTGGGTGACTAGAACACTGTAATACTACCGTCTCACTGCTCATGGATGTTTTATTTATTTATTTACTTTTTTGAGACAGAGCCTCAAGCTGTCACCCTGGATAGAGTGCCATGGCATCACAGCTCACAGCAACCTCCAATTCCTGAGCTCAAGCGAGTCTCTTGTCTCTGCCTCCCAAGTAGCTGGGACTACAGGTGCCCACCACAACGCCCGGCCATTTTTTGGTTGCAGCCGTCATTGTTGTTTGGCGGGCTGGGCTGGATTTGAACCCGCCAGCTCAGGTGTATGTGGCTGGCGCCTTAGCCTGTTGAGCTACAGGCACCGAGCCTGGATGTTTTATTTTTACATATTTATTTATTTTGTGAGACAAGAGTCTCACTCTATCACCCTGGGTAGAGTGCCATGGCATCATCATGGCTCACAGCAACCTCAAACTTAGGTTCAAGTGATCCTCTTGCCTCAGCCTCCCAAGAAGTTGAGACTACAGGCACCTGCCACAATGCCCAGCTAGTTTTAGAGATGGGGTCTCACTCTTGTTCAGGCTGGTCTCAAACTCCTGAAGCTCGGGCAATCCGCCCACCTTGGCCTCCCAGACTGCTAGGGTTACAGGCATGAGCCACTGTGCTCATCTTGCTCATGGATGTTTTAAAGAATAGAATTCCCCCAGGTAAGGGGGAGTTGTAAGGTATCTAATGACCTTACAATGCAGATTCTAAAGGAAAATATAGCAAATGAGGCAACCAAGGGCGTCCAGAACACTACTGGAATAAAAGAGCCAAGGCTGGGAGTGGTGGCTCATACCTGTAATCCCAATACTTTGGGAGGCCAAGGTGGGAGGATTGCTTGAACCTAGGAGTTCAGATCCCCCTGGGCAACATAGCAAGATCCCGTCTCTACAAAAAATAAAGTAACAAAATTAGCCAGGTATTGTAGTCCCAACTACTCATGAGGCTGAGGTGGGAGGATCAAGCCTGCAACAAGCTATGACCATACCACTGCACTCTGGTCTGGGTGACAGAAGGAAACCCTGTCTCTTATAAAACAAACAAAAAAAAGTGCAATGCCCTGTCTGCCTTTTATGGGGTTTGCTTTTGGAGCTGAATCAACCCATGATTCATTTGAAAATGTAAAAACTAAACAAAATGATTAAGCAAAGGGGTAAAAAAAAAATGGTGATTTTTTTTTTTAAACCTTTTAAGAGCCACAAATTCTGTGAACATTCCCTTACCCTAAATTCTGTGAGCATTCACTAACCCTGAACACATGCAAATGTGGTTTTGCAGACTTACCCAGAGTGACCCTCCCACTATGTGCAGGTGCCCCAGGATAGTGTAGCCTTACGGAAGTCTCATCCTGAGCTAGGCATAGAGGCCCCAAATTTGAGCCCAGCCTCATCCTCTCCTATAGTCACTCTGCTCTGGCCTCATACGCTGTGTCCCTGCAGCCACGTGCCATTCACTCATCTCACCTCCAGACCCCAACCAATGCCAGTGCTCCGAAGACCACTCCCAGGACCCACTGCAGAGGACCCCAACCTAGCTGGAGGAAACGGAGAGGCTATCTAGACCCATCCTGCTCTGCCCATCCATGCTCTGGGCTCACCACTGCTCACAGTGTCCTCCTGCACATGCCCATCTCTGACCTGAGAGTCTCCAGTCTGCCTCCCCACTGTGCTGAAAGCCTATGAGGGCAGGTCAGGGTCTGCCCTCCACTGAGTCCCATCTCCCAGCCTGGAGCCTGGCAACACCTTCCCTTTCCCACACCCTGGCCCAGCCCCACCCATCGCACTCACCTCTCCCATTCTTCCTCAGCCTCTTCAGCAGTGAGTGTGCGGTGCCGGGCCAGGGGTGTGAAGTTGTACCAGTTGTGCACCGGAAAGGCCTCAAAGGCTCCATCAGGGCACTGGGTGAAGATGTAGTAGGATGTGTTCTCTGTCACGCCTCCCTTCTTTATGCCTTTGAACCTGCAAGAAGCCACAGTCACGGCCTGGCCCAAGAGATTGGCCTGACCCTGCCTGCACTCCCAGACCTGCCTCCTCTAAGGTGCCTGCTGAGGCTTTCCAAAGAAAGCCCAGAATTATATGAGGCCATGGGGAGGATTTTTGACCACCCAAGTCTTAACTTCAACATCTGGGGAGCAGGGTCAGCACTCCGACCCCACAGAGTGGGTTCAGAGGTGGGCATGTTATGTGTATCATCATTTCTACAAGGGCTGAGCTAGGTCAGCCATGAAGAGCCCATCCCTAGCCCATCTAGACCTGTCTAGATTTGCCTTTGGTTTTATGGTTTTCAAGTTACAGCTAGGAGCCTAAAGAAACAGGGAGGGGACTGAGATGGGACAGGAAGACATTGCTGGATCTGAAGGACATTTGGCTGGGGCAACATCTCCAGGAGCCTAAATGACTGCCTAGCTTCCTCAAGGGCCTTGCCACACCCTCTTCTGCCCCAAATGTACAGGCAGTCATCTCACCTGAATGCCCTTCCCTGACTACAGCTTTCTAGGGATCCTCAAGGCCCAGGGTCTGGCCATATCCTGTCACCCACTGTCACCATCATACACTTCTTCCTCACATGTCCAGAAGGTTAGGCTGCTTGGGGTACCCTTCATTAGCCTGACCTTCACCTCTCTTGCTCTGTCCTCAGGTCACCCTCTACAAAAGATTGTCCCAAGCATCACAATACCGCTGCCCTGATCAGCCCCTTGGGATTCTTATGCTGTGGCACTCGGAGATGCCAATGGCCTAGGTACAAGCACCAACCCAATTCATCTGCAAAAATAAAAACCTACAAGGCAGGAGTGTTCGTTTGCTCATTGCACAGGTTCAGAAAGCACATCCTACAAAGTGTGCAGACATGAGGGAGCATGCGGGCTGGTCTCTCAGCTGGCATCCACCACCCACACCCCACTCACTTCCTGCCTGATTTGCCATTGACACGGAGCAGCCAGGGCTGGTCCTCGGCCCGGAACTCTTTGAGGACAACACCATACTTCTTCCTTCGGGCCTCCTCTCGAAGCTTGCGGTTGAACTCACTGCCTGCACCTGACTCGGGCATCTCTTCCTCTTGGTAAATTTTCTTGTTGCTCAAGTCCCGTTCCAGTCGAGCCTGCAGGGAAGCAAGAAGCAAAACCTCTCAGGGTCCCTGCCTCTCCTTGGGCTGTACCCCCAACTAGAAACACCCTTCACTCTTCCTAAGCTGAGCTCTAGATGCTCAAAGATGGCTTCTGGCATAGTAAAAAAGGAAGCAGAATGTTAATGCTCAGTGAATCTGGGTAAAGGGTATTTGGGTAAACCTTGTGCTGCATCCCTTTTTGCAACTTTTTTTTTGGAGACAGTCTTATTCTGTTGCCTAGGCTGAGTACCATGGCATCAGCCTACTCATAGCAACTTCAACCTCATGGTTTCAAGAGATTCTCTTGCCTCAGCCTCCCAAGTAGCTGAAAATACAGGCACCTGCCACAACACCTGGTCAATTGTTCTTTTCAGTAGAGATGGGGTCTTGCTCTTGCTCAGGCTAGTCTCAAACTCCTAAACTCAAATGCTCCTCCTGTCTTCACCTCCAAGAATACCAGGGTTATAAATGTTAGCCATCACACTTGGCTTCTTTCTACAACTTTTTGAAATTCTGAAATTATTTCCAAATTAAAAGTAAAAAAAAGAAACAAGATCTCTGTAGTGTAACAAAACAAAAACAGTAAAAACTACCTCCTTTAGAACTCTCTCCATTTGACTCAGAATTGCTCCAGGAATTTAGATACCTTTAAAGGAGATTTTTCCAAATTTCAATCTTTGGGCAATTTAATAGTCTACATTATACTTTCCTTTTCTTTTTTTTTGAGACAGAGTCTCACTCTTTTGTCCCAGGCTATACTGCTGGTGTAATAGTTCACAACAACCTCAAAATCTTGGGCTCATGCCTGTTTTTTCTATTAACTAGAGATAGGGTGTTGCTCTTGTTCAGGCTGATCTCGAACTCCTGAGGTCAGGCAATCCACCTGCCTCAGCCTCCCAGAGTGCTAGGATTACAGGCATGAGCCAGCACGCCTGGCCCTACATTACATTTTATTTTACTTTTATCTGTGCTCTGGTGTCCTAGCTCACAGCAACCTCAAACTCCTGGGCTTAAGTAATCCTCTTGCCTCAGCCTCTGGAATAGCAGGGACTATATAGGCACCTGCCATTAGCCTACATTACATTTTAAAATATCATTGTCAGCTGGGCACGGTGGCTCATGCCTATACTCCTAGCACTCTGGGAGACCAAGGCGGGTGGACTGCTGGAGCTCACAAGTTCAAGACCAGCCTGAGCAAAACTGAGTTCCCATCTCTCCTAAAAATAGAAAAAATTAAGGCAAGAGGATTGAGCCCAAGTTGGAGGTTGCTGTGAGCTATGACTCCATGACACTCCACCCAGGGTGATGGCTTGAAACTCTGTCTCAAAAAATAAAAAAACACAAAAAAGTCATTGTCAGCACCTCGGCCTAAGCCTTTGTCATTGTTTTATGTCCACTCGGGGAAAAATGAGGAAACTAAGCTAAATTACTATTATGTCTAAGCAAATATTACTTAGAAGCTGGCATTGTGGATTAAAAAACTAAAGGAGGCTTGGCACATATGGCTCAACGGGCTAAGGCACCAGCCACGTACACCTGAGCTGGCGGGTTCAAATCCAGCCCAGGCCCACCAAATAACAATGACAGCTGCAACCAAAAAATGGCCAGGCATTGTGGCGGGTGCCTGTAGTCCCAGCTACTTGGGAGGCAGAGGCAAGAGACCCACTTGAGCCCAGGAATTGGAGGTTGCTGTGAGCTGTGATGCCACAGCACTCTATCCAGGGTAACAGCTTGAGGCTCTGTCTCAAAAAAAAAAAAAAACTAAAGGAAGGGAGGGAGGAGAAAAAAGGGAAAGAATGAGAAAGAAAGGGTGAGCAACTATTACCACCTATTACAACCACTAAATCAAGGGTGATGTTCTTTTATCCCTCACCCTCAAGATCCAAAGACTTACCTGATTCCAAGTAGCAAAGTTGACTTTATCAGCGGCGTTAAATGCCATTATGTTATATTTTTTATTCATGTTCCTGGAGTGGGCAAGAAGAGGAAGTGTTAATCCAACCAACCATTCAATCAATAAACCCATAATGCCTCAGCCCTTTGTGGCAGGCAATAATAAGGACTCATAAAAGACTCCAAGGACTCCCAGTCTGTCAGGGAAGCTGGGACTCATCACCTCCTGACCCCATGCAAAGAGCGGAAGGAGAGTCAAAGATTTGGGGAAACCCAAGATGTGGGGATAATTGAGAACTCAGCTTTGGGGAGGGAAGAAGGAAGACAAGCTGGAAGTACTTCCTTAAAGAGGAAAATATTGGAAGCAGGTTTTGGAGGATCAACAAGAATCCACAGCAGAGGGAGGGGCCTGTGGCTCAGTGGGTAGGGCACCAGCCCCATAGACCGAGGGTGGCGGGTTTGAACCCGGCCAGGCCAAGCTGCAATAAAAAATAGCCGGCTGTTGTGGCGGGCGCCTGTAATCCCAGCTACTTGGGAGGCTGAGGCAGGATAATCGCCTAAGCCCAAGAGCTGGAGGTTGCTGTGAGCTGTGATGCCACAGCACTTTACCGAGGGCGACAAAGTAAGACTCTGTCTCTAAAAAAAAAAAAAAAAAAAAAAAAAGAATCCACAGCAGAGTCAATGGCGGTTGGAGGAGAGGAAGGTGCTCCTGACAGAGGAGCATGAATAAAGGCCTAGAAATAAAAAAATAAGACCCTGACCAGCTGAAAAGAGAACGAATATGTTCTTATGGCTAGAGTCTGGGCAGCAAAGGACCACATAAGTCTTGAATAACTAAGAAAATGCCATGAAGGGTATGTTAAACAGTTTGATGAAAACGTTTCAGATTGTATATGAAATCAGCACATTGTACCCCTTGATTGCACTAATGTACGCAGCTATGATTTAATTAAAAAAAAAAAGTCTTGAATACTAGGCCAACTAGCTGACTCGTGCTGTGTATTAATGCACTCACTCATTCATTCAAGAAACAGTATTACCCAATTCCTAGCCCTGCCCTCCAAGTAGCTCCCAATCTGAAGGAAGAATCACAGGCAGGGCCAGAGACGCCTCGTGAAGTTATTAATTCCTTTTGGTGGGGGTGGGCGGTGGGGCCGAGGACTTACTTGGGAACACGAACGACGTACTCAGTGACATTCTGGCCCACGGGGCCCTGAGGAAAGAGAAGGCAGATCGTGAGTGAGGGGCTGCGAAGGTCGCCGCCCGCCGGAATCCGCGAACCCCGCCTCATTCATACTCACTAGGGTCGCCATAGGCAATGGTCAGTTCGGGTCCGGTCCAACCGGGTTCCTTTTGTCTCTCCCTAGTCCGTGGAAGCCGCCTTCTCGGTGTCGGATCTATGGCCACGAACCAGGACCCCAAACCCTAGACAGCTACCCGGAAGCAGGGCTCGGCCAGATCTGTCTGCTCCTAACCTGGAAGTGAAATTTTCCCCCAGCCGTGTCTCGATGGCAACCGCCTCGGAGGCTGGGGCCACCTAGCTGTCACCCGTGCCCCTCCTGACTTTTTCCGGAGAAGGAAACACAAGGCGAATCTGAGACTCGAGAACTGGCTTCCGCAGCGGGCGTTCTTACACAGCGGGTTAACTTAATCACAACCTACTAGGACACGCCTTCCTGACGTAAACCCGCAAGTTCCCGCAGAGCATCCTGGGTAGGGAGGTAGAATCAGTCTACTTGCGGCTTTTTTTAGGAGCTTTGCGCATGCGCCACCACTCCCGGAAGTGGCTTGGAGGCCGCTTCACCATAGCAACCATCGCTCGGCTCTTCTGAGACTGTTTCTGATTCTTCTTCGCCAGCTGCTCCAGGGATGGGAGGGGACCGCTTCACCTCGCAAAATGATCAGGACGAGGTCCCTTATGACGTTGAGCTGAGCCAGGAGGAGTCAAGCCTGGGTGGGAATGGGGCGCGACCACCACAAGGGGCTGGTGGCGGGATGGGTCTATGCAAGTCCAAGCTGGCCCAGACGTGCAGGCCTCTGAGGCCTCGGGAGAAGGGTAACATCTCGGGGGTGACTAGCTTGCTGGGGAAAGGAAAGGATGTAGAGGACAGGAGGGGGGTGCAGGTATCTCCCCCCACTTCCATACGTGCGACCCCTACTCATGGCAGTGACACAATTGCGCCTACTCAGCCTTTCCTCAATTCTCTTCTGGACCTGCAGAGTCCCGGGCCCCACGACCGAGGGAATCTGTCAACCCGCTCCCCGTCCTCTTGTAGGTTACAGGGCAGTGGAGGAGACTCAGGAGGGAACAGAAACAGCACAGTTAGCTCTGAGGGCACAGGGAATAGGAGAGGTTTCAGCTGAGCCCTGAGAGATGCATAGGAGTTGGCTAAGCACAGGAGGAGGGAAACAAGAGGCAAGTATTGGAGTATAAACTGCAGGCACCGTAAATGTGTCTGGTAGCCTTGGATATTCCTTTATTCCTCATCCACTACTAGATGGCAGGAACTGTGCCAACTACTGGGAATATGGCGATGATCAACCTTGCCTTTGTGGGGTACAGAATCTAGTTGGGCTGAGGGGAGACAACAAGTAAACAGAAGTCAAGACTGACTGTGGCCAATGCCATGGAGGAAATGGGGTTCTGAGACAGGGTGTATTAGAAGTGAGGAGGTTCTTGAGACTTGTTACAGAAGGCCTGGTGGCTGTGGTGTGACCAGAAGGAGCTATATACAAATGAGACAAAAAATATCAATAAATGGGGGTTTATCAGCCAAGAATTTGAGGGTGCACCTGTGCAAAACATGGAGCACAAACTGTGCCTGTTTTTCCAAAGAGAGGGGGTTGAAACCTTCACATGTTAAAGGCAACAAAGAATAAAGGTGAAGGGTGGGGTGTGCTTATAAGGCAGTGGATACATTCTGTGAGGCCCAGGAAACCTACATTTTACATAAAATAAGGGAGTGAGGGAAGCATCAATTATGTCGATATTCCTGGGTAGGTAGGAGAATGTCTGATTCAGTGTTGTCTGCTGTCTGTTACCTGTAAGATAAACTTGTAATTCATTGTTAGTGTGGAATCTGATGGGATTTAGTTTTAGGTGCTAGACATAGGTAGAGTTTGTATGTCCTTGCTTTGGGGAGGTTAGCAAGAGATTAGCAGTTTTTTTTTTTTGTTTGTTTGTTTGTTTGTTTTTTTGAGACAGAGGCTCACTCTCTCACCCTGGGTAGAGTGCCATAGGATCAACCTACCTCACAGCAGCTTCAAACTCCTGGGCTTAAGCAATCCTTCTTGCTTTAGTAGCTGGGACTACAGGTGCCTGCCACTACGCCTGGCTAGTTTTTCTATTTTTGGTAGAGACAGTCTTACTTTTGCTCAGGCTGGTCTTCAACTCCTGAGCTCAAGCAATCCACCAACCTCAGCCTCCCACAGTGCTGAAATGACAGGCGTGAGCAACTGTGCCCACTCAAGAAATTTTCTTGATGAATGAGCTGTGGGGCCAGCTCTTCACAGGTGCCTGAGACTATGATTTACCTTTCACACAACTGAGCCAGGTGGAGAGAACAGCAAGGGAGGAATGAGTTTGGCAAGTTCAAGGAACTGAAAGGAGACCCATTAGGCTGGTACAAAGTGAAGGCAAGGGATGGGGGATCAGGGATCAGTTTCTTCAACTGCAAAATGGGATAATAGAGTCATTTGGATACTTCAAAGAGTTAATATGGCCAAAGGGCCTGCCGACTGAAGCTCAGTTTCATCTACAGCAACATAGTAGCACCTGTTCACAGGATGACTGGACATGTACCCATAGATGCTACTCTAGGGCAAAAGAGGGTACACCAAGAGACCTGTATCCAGTGTCACCTCAGGACATGCTCTACTAACCTATGGATACAATCACAGAGGGGCCCCCACCAGCTTTCCCAGGTGCTAATCCAACCCCCTCCCTCTACCTTCGGGCACCACAGACATCCTCAAGTCTGTCCTGATCATCTTCGTGATGGGTGGCCCAGGCAGTGGAAAAGGGACACAGTGCAAGTATATGGCCACCAAGTACGGTCTCTGCCATGTGGGGCTGGGCCAGCTGCTGCGTCAGGAGGCCCAGAGAGGCACCCAGCGGGGCCGACAGATCCATGACTTCATGCTGCAGGGGCTCTTGGTGCCCACGGTGAGAGCTCAGGGGTGGTGGGGAGAGGAGGAAGAGAGGCCATGGGAACAAGCCATGCAGCAAAACCTCAGCTCCTGGCTTGGTCATTGCCTTGTCAGGCTGAGCCTCTATTTTCCTGTATGTAAAATGGGGAGACCACAACAAAAATCTGTAGAGAGGTTTGGATGACATTGCCCCTATAAAGCATTAGGCAGACTGCCTGACACTTAAGAACCACCCCATATAATCAGCTAGTGTCTATTCCCTTCATGACTCTGCAAGTATCACTGAGCCCTTATGAATCTGCTTCCTCACCTGTAAAATGGAGGGAAACTCATTAGATGACATGCAAAACTCCCAGCTTCTGGTAGGCATCCCTCCCAGTAAATCATTGGCCTTTAGTCTCAGCAGTGGTCTCCCTAGACCATCAGAGCAGACTCAGAATCCAGGTGTTGAGCAGGAGATTGTCACCCTGTCTTTTTTTTTTTTTTTCTGAGATAGTCTCAAGCTGTCGCCCATGGTAGATTGTCATGATGTCACAGCTCACAGCCACCTCAAACTCTTGGGCTTCAGTGATTCTCTTGCCTTAGCCTCCCAAGCAGCTGGGACTTAGCCTCCCCAGCAGCTGGGACTACAGGAGTCTGCCACAATGCCCGGCTATTTTTTTGTTTCAGTTGTCATTAGCCTGCCTGGACTGGGTTCGAACCTGCCTGCCTCAGTGTATGTGGCTGGTGCCCTAACCGCTGAGCTATGGGCGCCAAGCCTGTCACTCTGTCTTCACTTGAGGTCCAGACCAAGGAGGTGAGCTTGCTAGGGTGACCCTCAATAGAAACTGGTCACCCCAGAGTGAGGGTCATGGTAAGATGTAGGTCTTAGGTGCTGAATCCACCTCCACTTCCTTCCC
>CAUYON010134245.1:0-11272 GCA_963573935.1 Arctocebus calabarensis
TATATAGTGATCAAGAAAATGCCATGAAGGCTATCTGTAACAGTACGATCAAAACATTTCTGAATGTATATGAATCGTGCCCTATGATTGCACCAATGTACAGAATTATGATTCAATAAAATTATAAAAAAAAAGAGAGAATTTCAGAATTTCACTCATGAATATAGATGCAAAAATTCTCAACAAAACTTTAGCCAATAGCTTACAGCTTATCATCAAAAAAGTCATACATCATGATCAAGTAGGTTTCATCCCAGAGATGTAAAGCTGGTTTAATATACCCCAGTCCATAAATGTTATTCACCATATCAACAGTAGCAAAACCAAAGACTATATGATCCTCTCAATAGATACAGAAAAAGTATTTGATAAAATCCAACATCCTTTTCTAATTAGAACACTGAGGATTATAGGTATAGGTGGCACATTTCTTAAACTGATTGAAGATATCTATGACAAACTCACAGCTAATATTTTAATGAATGGAGTAAAACTGAAAGCTTTTCCTTCTAGAACTGGAACCAAATTTGTCTTCTGTCACCATTACTATTCAACATAGTGCTGGAAGTTCCAGCCAATACAATTAGACAAGACAAGAAAATAAAGGGCATCCAAATAGGAGCAGAGGAGGTCAAACTCTCCCTTTTTGCTGATAATATGATCTTATACATAGTGAACCCTAAAGACTCAACCACAAGACTCTTGGAAGTCATCAAAAAATACAGTAATGTCTGAGAATATAAAATGAATGTCACAAGTCAGTTGCCTTTCTACATGCCAACAACAGCCAAGATGAGAGGTCAATTAAGGACACAACTCCCTTCATCACAGCCCCAAGGAAAATGAAATACTTAGGAATATACCTAACAAAAGAGGTGAAGGATCTCTGTAAAGAAAATTATGAAACCCTAAAAAAGGAAATAGTAGAGGACATTAACAAATGGAAGAACATACCATGCTCATGCCTGGGAAGAATCAACATTGTTAAAATGTCTATACCTCCCAGGGCAATTTACTGATTCAACACCATCCCTGTTAAAATACCAATAGCCTACTTTCAAGACTTGGAAAAAATGAATCTGCATTTTGTATTGAACCAGAATAAAACCAAGATAGCTAAGGCAGTTGTTAGTAATAAAAACAAAGCCGGAGGTATCACCATACCAGATTTTAGGCTATATTACAAGGCCATAGTGGTCAAGACAGCATGGTACTGGCACAAAAATAGACATAGACATTTGGAATCGAATAGAAAACCAGGAAATGAAACCAAAAACTTACAACCACCTAATCTTCAATAAACCAAACATGAACATCCACTGGGAGAAAGACTCCCTATTCAATAAATGGTGCTGGGAGAATTGAATACACATGTAAAAGACTGAAACTGGACCCTCACCTTTCTCCACTCACAAAAATTGATTCAAGATGAATAAAGAACTTAAATTTAAGTTATGAAATGATAATAATCCTCAAAGAAAGAATAGGAAAAACACTAGAAGATATCGGCCTGGTGAAAGATTTTATGAGGAAGACTGCCATGGCAATAGCAACAATAACAACAATGAACAAATGGGATTTAATTAAACTGAAAAGCTTTTGCACAGCCAAGGAGACAACAACCAAAGCAAATAGACAACCTACCCAGTGGGAAAGGATATTTGCATATTTTGAATGAGACAAAAGCTTAATAACTAGGATGTATACAGAACTTAATCCACAAGAAAAAAAACAACAATCCCATACATCAATGGGGAAGAGAAATGAGTAGAATTTTCTCTAAAGACAACAGATGAATGGCTAGCAAACACAAGAAAAAATGCTCATCATCCCTAATTATTAGAGAAATGCAAATTAAAACCATCCTGAGATATCATCTAACCCTAGGGAGAATTGCCTACATCACAAAATCTCAAAACTGCAGATGTTGGTGCAGATGTGGAGAGAAAGAATCACTTTTACACTGCTGGTGGGACTGCAAACTAGTACAACCTTTTTGGAAGGAAGTATGGAGAAACTTCAAAGAACTCAACCTAGATCTTCTGTTTGATCCTGCAATCCCATTACTGGGCATCTATCCAGAAGGAAAAACAACCTTTTATTATAAAGACACTTGTAGTATACTTTTTGTCACAGCCCAACTTACAATCACTAAATTGTGGAAATAGCCTAAATGTCCTTCAACCCAGGAATGAATTGGCAAGCTGTGGTATACGTATACGATGGAATATTATTCAGCCTTTACAAAAATGGAGATTTTGTAGCATTTGTACTAACCTGGATGGAGGTGGAACACATTATTCTTAGTGAAGCATCACGGGAATGGGGAGGTATCAATCCTATGTATTCAACTTTGATGTGAGGACAATTAATGATGATGAATGATATGGTGGGGCATGGTGGAAGGGAAGACCAGATGGAGAAGGAGGAAGGGGGTAGGGGAGAGGAAAAGAAGAAAAAAACAAGAAAAGAAAAGAAAATAGTGACTAATTCTCACATAAATTGGATTTAATTTGATCAAAGTACATTCCTTAAACATTAATTTTTAACTCAACTTATTAATTTGTTGTTTAGGATATTGCATCCTCATTTATAAGTGAAATATATTTGTAATTTTCCCTTTATAATAATACATTTTCTCCAATTTTAATATCAGGTGTATCCAGATTAAGGAGAATGATTTTAAAGTATACCTTATTTTTCTATTGCCTGTAAGATTTTGCATGATCTTTTTTTTAAAATTATCTTTTACTTTTATTTATAAATATTAGTTGTCTATTTTTTGAGACTTTGGAAAAAAAAGGGGGTTAACTGATGACTCCATACTGAACCTCAGAGTCAAAGCATTCTATATTAGACATACTCTTACTTGACAACGTGAATGTTACTTTCTTTGCATTATTATTGCTTAATATTTTGATGCAGGAATCATCTGATTTCTTTTCTGAATGTATTTATCTTCATTTTTTTACTAGGTTTTTGTTTCTAGTCCTTCTCTTAAACATTGTTATTGTTATTAAATGTTAAGCCTTTTTAATTTTATGAAGGCAAAAAATGGAAACCTAATAACACATGTCTATGTAAAAAAAATTAAAAAAATCATTACAGAATGGTATAAAAATCTGTATGATCACAACCTTCAAAACACTGTGGAAATGGATGAATTTTGGGTAACACACAACCTTTCTAGGGTCAATGAGGAAAGTCTGGAACTCCTCAATACAACAATATTGAGTACTGAAATTGAGCAGCAATAACAAACCTTCCACAAAAGAAAAATTCTGGACCAGGTGATTTTATACCAAAATTTTATGAAGACTACAGAGAAGGGATTAAATGTAAAAATCAGGCAATTATGTTCATAAACTACCTTGAAAAAAAGTACTACATACCTCACTACCTCAAAGGTAACCATAGTGATATTCAGCATTGAGGTATATAGCATTTCTTCTAGGATTAGTTTACAAACTTAATTGTCTGACCTTATATACTACAGAAATTTTTCCTTAACATGGAGAAGGGAGGAATTCACCATAACTCATTCTACAAAGCCAATATCATCTTGATATCAAAGCCAAAAAAGGATTAAAAAAAAGAAAGAAAATTACAGATGAATGTCCCTTATGAATGCAGATGGAAAAATTCTCAATGAAATCTTAGCAAACTGAACTAAACTGCACCTCAAAAAAATAGTTCATCATGATCAAGTGGGTTTCATCCTAGAGATGCAAGGATGGTTCAACATATCCAAATCTATAAGTATAACTCATCACATAAATAGTTGCAAAAAAAATAGGGATAATATTATCCTGTCAATTGTTGCAGAAAAAGCATTTGAAAAATTTCAGCACTCTTTAATAATGAGAATGCTTACCAAAGTAGGCAGAGGTGGGACTTAACTCAAAATTATAAATTATGTATATGACAAATCCACAACCAAAATTATATTAAACAGGGAAAAATTGAAAGTATTCCCATTTAGAACTGGAATCTGAAAATGTTGCCCAATATCTCCCCTTCTGTTCCACTAGTGCTGGAAGTCCTAGCCAGAGCAATCAGGCAAGAGAAAAAAAATCAAGGACAAGCGAATGTGCAATGAAGAGGTAAAATTATTGCTCCTTGCTGATGGCACAATCTTATATCTAGAAAACCTGAAAGATTAAAAGAGGAAACTCCTGGAATTGATAGATAAACTCAGTAAAATCCCAGGCTACAAAATAAATGTACACCATCCAGTAGCTTTCATATGCACTAATGACTGTCAAAATGAGAATCAAAACATATAATACCTTTCTCATTAGCAATAAAGAAAATAAAATACCCAGGAATATATTTTTAAAAGGAAGTGAAAGACCTCTATAAGAACTATGAAACACTGAATAAGGAAATTACAGAGGATGTAAAATGGTGGAAAAACATAATGCTCATGGATTGACATAATCAACATTATTAAAATGGCTATACTACCCAAAGTGTTTTTTATATTCAGTTCAATCTCCATCAAAATACCAGGGCCATTTTTTTTTTTGCAGACCTATGAAATAGTTCTGCAGATAGTTTTGCAAAACTATGAAATAGTTCTATTTTTTGTATGGAATCAGAAAAGATACTGAATATCAATGCAATCTTATGTAATAAGAACAAAGTGGGAGGCATCACTTTATTAGACATCAAGTTATAGTACAAGTCTATAGTGACCAAAACAACAGAGTACTGGCACAAGCACTGAGACACAGAACTATGGATCATAACAGAGAACCCACAGATGAAACGATCCTTATATTACCAACTGGGTTTTGACAAAACAGATAAAAAGCATACACTGTAGAAAAGAATTGCTATTCAATAAATGGTTCTGGGAAAATTGGATAGCCACATGAAAAAGACTGGAACAAGATCTGTACCTTTCACCACACGTACATACTAATTCATCATGAATAAGAGACTTAAACCTAAGAAATGAAAGTATAAGAATTCCATAAGAAAATAGTAGAAAAACTCTTGCAGATATCAGCATCAGAAAAGATTTTATGAAGAAGACCTCAAAAACAATCACAGCAACAACAAAAATAAACACCTGAGATCTCATCAAATTAAAAAGTTCTAAACAGCCAAAGATACATCTCATACATTAAATAGCCCACAGAATGAAAGAAAATATTTTCATGCTATACTTCTGATAAAGGGATGATAACCAGAACCAGAACCTACAAAGTGCTCAGCCAGTGGCTTCCACTATCCCATCCTCCTCACCATTTGTCAGGGCCCAGAACTGGCCAGGTCTCTGGCTGGGTTTATCGATTGTCTGGACACAAATGCTGTGCCATCTTTCTCAGGAATAATTACCCTCAGGTGCCTGAGGGCTATTCGCCTTAGCAGAAGGGAGATAGAGAGAAACAGTCTTCAAGGGAAAGAAACAGTTTTAGTAAGTAAATAAATCTTAGCAGTCTTCATAGAGAGACGCTGGGCGGATGGGAGCAGAAGTGAAAGAGTCAGAGTGAACGAGTCTATGAAAGAATAACATGCATGCACCCAACTGAACTCTCTTGACACTTCTTCTTCTTCTGTGTTTTTTTTTTTTTTTTGAAGTTTTTGGCCAGGGCTGGGTTTGAACCTGCCACCTCCAGCATATGGGGCCAGTGAGCCACAGGCACTACCCTCCTGCAGCTTCTTATAGACATAATCCCATGGCTATTAGCACCACAGGTGTAGAGACTGCCAATCACTGATGTTCTCGTCTTGTGAACTCTCATGGTAAGGAGAGCTGAATCTCCTCCCCATGCCCTTATCAACAAGGTGTTATAGTAGTGAGATTTTATATCACAGGTGTTTCTTATAATTACAGAGTATTCTGAGCTAAGCTCTCACTTCTCCTTCCTTGGGCTATATGGTCTGCTACAGTGCTCAATCAAACAGCAAGAAATAATCAAACAAACACATTAAAAAGTGAGTAAAAACCAAGAACAGAAATTTTTCAAGGCCAAGAAATGCATGAAAAAATACTCACCATCACTAGGCATTAGGCAAATCAAAGCCACAATGTGATATAAGCTGACTGTAGTGAGAATGGCTATTAACAAAAACTCTCTCAAAACAACATGCTGGCATGAATGCAAAGAGAAAGGAGAAAGGAACACTTATAGTGGGACATCAAACTAGTACAACTTCTATGAAAAACTGTATGGAGTTATCTAAAGAAATGAAAGTAGACCTACCACTGAATCCTGCAATCCCCCTGCAGGTTATATACCCATAGGAAAAAAATTCATTTTAATAAAGGACACCTGCACTCTAATGTTTATAGCAGCACAATTCACAATCACAATGACATGAAAACAGTCCAAGTGACTACCAATACATGAAGGGATTAATACAGTGTGATATATGCTTACCATGGAAAACTACTCAGCCATAAGATATAATGATGATCTAGAAGCTTTTGTAACCACCTAGTTGGAATTGGAAACCATTCTTTTAAGTGAAACATCACAAGAATGGAGAAAAAAGCTCATGTCATCAATACAAAATTGGTACAATTCAACCAATACTTAAGTGCACATATGAAAGGAAATCTCAATGAAAATCAAACTGGGGGAGAGTGTGCAAGGGATTGAGCAAATTCATACCTATTGAGTACAGGGCACACTATCTGGGTCAATAATACTTATAACTTTGACTCAAAGTGTACAAAACAAAGTATGGAAACAAATCATTTGTACCCTTAGTATTCTGAAATTTAAAAATGCATAGTAATCATAAGTTTAAATGCCTATAATAAATGAATTTCAAAAATACATAAAGTAAATAATGATAGATCTGAAAAGGGAACTGGCCCTATACACAATAAGGACTAGAAACTTTAACATTGCTTCCTTAGTAAGTGATAAAATGTTTAGGCAGACAGCTAATAATATAAGTTACTCAAGGAAGAGTGTAAACTAAATTAACCTGGGTTGGAATTCTAGGAAGATGGCTGACTGGTAGCAACCTTTGGCAGAGTCTCCTGAGCAGAGGAAGAAAAACTGGACAGAATCAGACTTTACGAAGCCAAAGATGGGGATCTGAGCCAAGAAGGAAGTTCAGCAAGCTGTAACTCCAAGAAACAGCATTAAAGAAAGCAAATTACAGATACAAAGCCTATTGACTAGAGGATGGGAGACCCCTCTCCCAAGAAGGAGGCCTCCCGCAGGCTATCTGCAAATGAGCAGGGAATAAAAGACCTCTCATTTACCTCGTTGGAGAGAGCCACTAACTACAGGTCTGTTTCTCGAGGGAGGTCCCATTTATGAACCTAGGTGCCACCTTGCCAGGCATAAAATTAAACAGATATTTTTCCCCACAAGTCCACCCTTTCCCCCTCACATGGCAGTCTGAAGTTCTGCCCCCTGCAGAGCACAGAGTATTTGGTCTTGTCCTGAAAGAGCTGGGCATAATGTGGATCACCAACCATCAGGACGAAATCTGACAAACGGGGAAGAAAGAGGGTGTGGGAAGAAAGGGAGACTCAGCAGGAGAAGGTGCAGTCCCCTGCTTATGACTATGCCTGGTTAGTGGTGGTGTTGACCCTCAGTTTAGGCTTTGTCTGGCAGGATGGGGTGCAGAACCCCTGGCTCTGATGGCACCCACAGCAGGAGAGTGGTTGCCCCATGTGGACTGAGTTTGGCAGACAGAGCTGGTGTCAGCCCCTGTTGGGTCTGTGAGCAGAGGTTTGCTGGGAATGGACTGAGACCTGAGAGCAAGGGCAGTCCCCTAATTCCAACAGAACCTTCAAGCAATGGCTTACTGGGTGTGAATGAAGACCTGAGGGCTGGAGCACAGTCCCATCTCCAGTGGGGCTGGTGAGCAAAGGCTTACTGGGTGAGGACTGAGACTTGTGGATGGAGTGCAGTTTCCTGACTCTAACAGAGCCTGTTAAAAGAGGCAGTGGCTCTAACAGAGCCTGTGCCAGGCAGTGGACTGAGACTGGTAAGCGGGAGCATGGTCCCCTGACTCCAACTGGTCTGGCAAGAAGAGGCTTTCTGGGTGTGGACTGAGACTGGAGGGTGGGGGTCTGGTGCCCTGACTGCAGCACAGCCTGTGAACAGAGGCTTGCCAAGCAGTGGATTAAGGCTGGCAGGTGAGGGCATGGACCCCTGACTCCAACTGGTCTGGCAAGCGGAGGCTAGCCGGGTGTGAACTGAGACCAGTGGGCAGGGGCTTGTCCAACTGGGCCCATGAGCAGAGAAGCAGACAACAGTATGGACTGAGTCTAGTGGGTGGGAGTGTGGATCCCCGGCTCCAATTGTGCTGTTGGAGACCCTTGAATCCCCCTCTGTTGAGCAGAGTTTGCACTACCTGAGATAATTTAATTGGAACCATGTCTGGGGCTGTCCACTTGGGGACATTCTGAGGTTGACCTTCAAAGTTCTGTAGTGGAAAAGAACTGAAGGGTGTGGGCTGGGCACTGCATCTGTTTATATCTCTTCACAATCGAGATTTAAACTTAATACTATGGTTTCTTAGGATAGGGTAGATTTGGCTACCCAACCAACCAAAACAGAAGCTAGCTTGTTAGTGGTAGCTAGCTCAAAACTGAACTAGCTTGCACTATCTCACCAAGTAGTTTCTCAGAGTCTCTGGCCAAAACTCAGAAAGGGGCCGTTGTAAGGTTGTAGAAGATAAGCCACAATTACAAAGCCTAGTGCTTTGTTCTCACCTTACCAGTTCTAGTAAGCAAATGGTAGAAAATAAACATGATGTGGACCCAATAGAACTCTGGCAACATGAATAACCAGAGTAGATCACCCCCTCACCCCAAGAAATGACAAAGGAGATATAACTGAAGATGCCATGCATAGACAAATGGAAACAATGTCAGAAAACAAATTCAGAATATGGACTGCAAATAAGAAAAATAGAATGGGAGAAAAGATAGAAATTGAATTCCAAAGAGTAGTTCTTAAGTTGTTTCAAGAAATTAATGAATTCAAAGCCCAAGTCACCAAAGATATGGACATAATGAGAAAAGAGATAGCAGAGCTCAAAGAAATAAAAAATTAGTTGAGATGCTCCAAAAACCAGTAGAATCCCTCAGTAATACAATTGACCAGGCAGAATAAAGTATCTCTGAAACTGAAGACAATGCTTTTGAACATTCCCAAACACTCAAATAGGCAGACAAATGGAGAGCAAAACTAATCATTCCCTGATTTGTGGGATCCCTCCAAAAGATCAAACATTCATCTTATAGGAATTCCTGAAAAAGAAGAGGATGGTCCTAAAGGTACAGATGCTCTAATCTAAGAGATTTTGGAGGAGAATTTCTCAAGCATTGCAAGAGATACAGAACTTCAGATAGCAGACAGTTTCAGCAAGACTCAATCCAACTAAAGCATCTCCTAGACACATTGTGATTAACTTTGCCAAAGTTAAGATGAAGAAGAAAATTCTGCAAGCAGCTATATGTAAGAAAAGCATCACCTACAAAGGGAGAAGGGAGAAGTATCAGAATGACTGCAGATCTCTTAGAAATGTTGCAAGCCAGAAGAAGATGGTCATTGACCTTCAATCTCCTAAAACAAAACAACTTCCTGTATCTAGCTAAACTGAGCTTCATTTGTGATGGAGAAATCAAATACTTTAATAACACAGACATGTTCAAGAAATTTACCATAATTAAATCAGCTATCCAGGATATTCTCAGACTCATCCTCCACAATAACCAGAGCAATGCTCTACCTCCAAAGTGAACTTACCCAGAAATTTTTGGACAAAACCCACTTTCCAAAAGGAAGTGGTGAAAGGATTAAAAATGTCCACTGGGGGGGGGAGCCAAGATGGCGATCTGTAGCCAGCTTTCCGCAGAGGTTCCCGTCCAGAAGGAGAGTTAAAGGACAGAAACTCAGCAAGAAAGCCGATGGTTTGGATCTGAGCCAAAAGAAAAGGTCGAAGAGAGCACATCAACCCTGCTGGGACGACCTGAGACCCCGAGAACACAAACAAAAAGGTACAGAGCACATCACCAAACGGATGGAGTCCCCTCCCCCATGAGAGAGGTTCGCAGTATACTCCATACCTCCATACCAACAAGCGAGCAGAGTTTGGATGTCCTCCCACTCTACCCCATGGGAGAGGCCCTCTAAAAACCAGACCACCTTCCCCTGGTAGGGTGCCGTGGTGCTCTCCAGCCAGGCATAAAACTGTATATACTCTCTACCTGCAAGTTGGAGTTCCTGGTGTTCTCCTCCACTCTCACCCCGAGGTCTGGAGGCCTGTCCCCCACAGAGTCCAGATTCTTGGAGATTTTCTTGAGGGATGTGGAAGGGCACAGACTATTGCTGAACTGTGCTGGTTTTCTGGCTCAGGAGTGGTGAAAGGGGAGTGAGCCAAGAGGAGACCCAGCTGGAGGGAAGGCCTCTTGAGGCACGAAAAGGCGGCCAGCTCCGGGAAAAAGAGCAGGAGAGCTACACCCCTGGGGATGTTTTGAGGAGACACTCCCAGTCTTCTGGGCAGCCAGGGGAAGCAGGCAGCTTCTCTGGTGGTAGCCACCGGCAGAGTGGACTGGCAACAAAGGCACGTGAAGGATATGCCTGAGACAGTACCAGCCGGGACAGAGCGCAGGGATTAGAATACTCGCATTTAGGCTGTGTTGCTTATCTTCAGACTAACCTCTCCCTCAGGGGATGAAAGCTGAGACAAAGGGCTGAAACTCACAGACTGAGTCAGGCCTATTTGCAGCCTCAGTCTGATCAGGGAAAATAGCCTTGACAGAAATAAATTCTGCAAACTTGTTCTGTTCCAGCAGCAACATCAATCAGGAACAGGGATAGAACTGAGCAAATCTCCTCAACCCAATCAAGTACCTAGGTTGTCAGGCTTCATCTCCCCCTGCCAAACAGTGATAGGGAGTAGTGGACTGGTGGTGGAGCCACAGACCTCACTGTGACCCAGGCAGGCACAAACCTCTGGAGCATCTGCTCAATGGAGGAAACTGGATCACAACTGTTACCACTGACTGGGTGTGACAGAAGGGCAAGGTTGGGAAGGAGGCATCAACCTTCCCAGACTAATCTACTTGCTGGGGGGGTGCCCTCCTGAGCTCACAAAGCACTGGAGTGAATTATACCAGACCTTCCAGCAGATCCCTGCTATCTAGTTGCCAGAGACTTTTTAACTCTTCCATTTGAGATTGGTGCTGGCTAGGACAGTTGATTGGGACCTCTTCAACTGGGCCAATCGTCCAAGGACTTTCCAAAGTGGTACCCTGGGTGTGTGGTAGTGGGAAGGTTTGATT
>CAUYON010134246.1:0-105469 GCA_963573935.1 Arctocebus calabarensis
AAATAAAATCATGAAAAAAGTCAACATATGTATGTTCACTAACAGATTATTATTTAATGATATAAAGAATTTATTTACAGGATGGAGCTGGAACATAATCTTCTTAGCAAAGTATCTCAAGAATGGAAGAAAAAGTATCCAATGTACTCAGCCCTAATATGACTCAGCCCTAATTTATAGCTTTCATATGAAGGCTAAAACCCAAGTATAGCACAAGAATACAGGGACAAGGGCAAAGGAGGGGGGGGGAGGAGGGCGGATGAGCGGAGGGAGGGCGATTGGGATCACACCTACGGTGCATCTTAGAAGGGTACATCTGTTTTGGAAAGACATTTGGAGAATACTCAGAGATCTAAAAATAGACTTGCCTTTTGCCCCTATAATTCCTTTACTTGGTATATACCCAGATGACCAAAAATCACATTACAACAAAGATATCTGTACCAGATTGTTTATTGCAACCCAATTCATAATTGCTAAGTCATGGAAGAAGCCCAAGAGCCCATCGATCCACGAATGGATTAATAAACTGTGGTACATGTATACCATGGAATATTATGTAGCCTTAAAGAAAGAGGGTGACTTTTCCTCTTTCATTTTTACATGGATGGAGCTGCAACATGTTCTCCTTAGCAGAGTATCTCTAGAATGGAAGAAAAAGTATCCAACGTATACATCCCTAATATGAAGCAAATTTATATCTTTCAAGTGAAGGCTACAACCCAATTATTGCACAAGAAGATGGGGAAAGGGGAGAGGGAGGGAAGAGGAAGGAGAGGGTGGGAGGAGAGAGGATAAAAACTGAGATCACACTTGTGGTGCATATTTGAAGGGTCAGGAGAAAACTTCTAAATATGGATCAAAAATGTTTTCACATAGTAAATGAGAAAATCTCATGAATCTTATGTCAATCAGATTGATAAAAATATCTCAGATTGTATGTGAAGCCTGCACACTGTACCCCATGATTGAATTATTGTACACAGCTATGATTCAATTAAAAAAAAAAGAAGGGTACACGTGAAACTTATTAAATGTAGAATATCAATGTCTTCATATAGAGATTAAGAAAATGCCATGAAGGCTATGTTTAACAGTTCAATGAAAATATTTCAGAATATTCAGTACATTGTACCCCATGATTACACTAATGTACACATTTATGATGTAATAAAATTATAAAAAAAGAATTTATTTACAAACCTGAAGGACAAAGAGATTAAAATATGAGAGAATAAGAGATATTGAGGACTATAAAATGAAAATATCTTGCATAAAGACATGATTGTATGAGGGACTTACCTAACAAATGCAATCAGTGTAAACTGGTTTCTTGTACCCTGAATGAATTCCCAACAATAAAAAAAAAAAAAGAGAAAATATCTTGCATACTTGCAACTAATATTCTGGGGGGAAAAGAAGGCATAGATATAAATAATATGACTAATAATTTTTAAAAAGTTTTGAGAAACTTGAATCTGCAGAGTTAGAAAACACAAAGCAATCCTAAATATATTAATAGATAAGAAAGACATATCCAGTCACAGTGGTGTAAAGCTGAACAACATCAAAGACAATGAGAACATATTCATAGCAACCAGAAATTTGAGTTCAGATCGCTTACAATGGAAAAAGTTTATTCTCAACAACAATTAAAGCCAGAGAAAAGGTATAATTTTTTAAGTGTTTAAAGCACTGAGGAAAAATAAATGTCGACCTAGAATTGTATAATTGGCTAAACTATCATTGAATAATCAGCAGTCATTATTTTTCAGACAAACACAAAAATGAGAGTAGTAGATAGGAGAATTATGAGATTTGGGATTTATCCTACTAATAGATCCTTACTAAAGGAACTCTTGGGAAGTCTCCTGCCCAGAGATTCTAATTTAATTTGTCTGAGGAGGGGCTTTGGCATCTATTTCTCTCTCTTTTTCAAAACATACATACTGATACTTAGATTTTTAAGCCACCTAGTGTACTGTAATGGGCAGCTAGTGTGGAGACGCACTCATCTCAAATAGGGCTTCACCAGCATTAACATGTATACAAGTCACCTGGGTGTCTTGTTAAACCCAGAAGCTGATTCAGTGGGCCCAGGGCTTGCATGAACTCCCAGGTGATGCCCATGATGCTGGTCTGAAGACAAGACCTTGAGTAGCAAGCGTCCAGAGGCAGAGTTCAGAAAGATAAAAATTTATCTTAGGGGAAAGACTGATGTTCAAGAAACAGTGATGAACAAGAAATTTCTTAAATGTGAGTAACTATGAACAAAACTCATTCTATGAAAAGATAATAATGAATTTTAATTTTTTATGGGAAACAAGGTAAATGAGAGATAAGAATTAAACTTTTCTAAGGGTGTTCATATTATTCAGGAATGTGGAGGTACACTTGATCAAAATGAATGCATCAAGAATTTTACAAGTGTGTTGAGTAAACAACTAATAAAGCTCAGAGAATCTCCAAGATCTAGTGACCATTAAATCTATCAAGCAAAACAGGGCACTTTTTAAAGTACAAGTGGTGCGATTAATATTACTCTGGACAACATGTGTGAACCAGGATCATTTCAGGAAAATCAAGACATTGGGTCAGCATCTTTTTAAGAGCTGGGAGATGTGGTCTGAATCTCTCTTGACACCATATAGTGAGAAACTCCTCTTTTTGTTTACTTTATGTTTTATAGATAAAACAAATATAATGGATATCTGCTGATTTTACCGACTTTGCATCAACTCTCCCTTCTTTTGGTAGCTAGCTGCACTTCAGTTTCCTTTTGGGAAAACCACACACCCCGATGCTCTATCCTTTATTATCAGACTAAGCCAAATCCAGGAATAGATAAGATACAAGCTGGGCCAATCAGGCCATTTCATTCTTTACACCACATTGACTGATTGCGGCATAAATATAAGAGTCAGGACAGTCCAATGAGAGTCAATCCTGAGAATAATTAAGGAGGAGACAGAGCTTTTTATTGGAAATTTCTAATTGTAAGGATTATGTAAGCCTGCACCTGCTGGAACCACCCCAAACCAAGGGATAGAAACAAGCACACACACACAAGGTCTTTGTGACCTAGTTTGTACCCATAAAGCCAGACGTAGTTTGTACCAATAAACTGAAGCTAGTTATATCCCTGCACTCTGAGGGGAAGGAGACGATATCTCCTATTCCATTTTTTCGGTATCTATTGATTATTATTGCTGTTGTTCTTATTTACTTAAGCCAGATTGAACTGGATTTAAACCAGCAAAGGAAAGGAATTAATAAGATGTAGAGTTTGTGAAAACCACTTGACAAAATTAACTTGGCAATCCTTTTCAGCTCTGGTGACATCACTCGAGTGGCACCAGCTATGTAAGAATGAGAATGAGAATAACTTGCTTCCAAGTGCCATTATGAAAATCTGTGACTTGAAGCTGCTTTAAACTTTTTAAGTGCTTACTACTTCTTCTAAAAATAGATTTTAAAACCCAATTCACCTTTCAGTTAGAAAAATGGGTCAGGTTAGTGTAACTCTAAATTCATTTTCCTATACAGGAAGCTTATGAAATGTTGTTTATGATCTGATTTTCAAAACATTTGAAGAGACTGGTTTACATAATAGAAATTCGGCTAAAGTAAGAGGCTAGAATTAATGCTTTTGAATTTATTTGCTTCTGATTCTAAAATTCATAACTATAAGCTATTTAAATGCATCATTGTTAGTATTCCAGGGAGAGTCACAACAATAAATAAGGTATGTGCTCTGTTCAAGGTGCCCTAATGGCATTAAGGAAAAATATGATTTTGTATTTCTTCTGAATGCTTGACTTAAGATCCTGAAAGAGTCTACAGCCAATGTCCCAGGATATTCTTATTTTTACACAATTTTTTATTTACATTAGTAACTAAATCTGTCATATATTTTGAAAATAACACTCTTGAAAATTTGTGTCCTCAGCACCCAGTGTCCTGACAAAGTTCCTCAAACACCTCTTGAATGAATGATAAATGAATAAATATGTTCAATGCATATAATGTATTTAAAAAATATAAAATATATAATAAGGACAGGGAAATGTACTTTTTCCTAATTGTTAGTCACTACTTATATTAGAACTTTGGAACATGTATTCCCAGAAATACAAGTTCCAGAGCCAGTTAGATTTGAAAGAAGAAAAAAAAAATCACTCAGGAAAACATTTGGAAAAACAAAGCTACAGCCGTGCTTTTCCTATAGGACTTCTTGGAGCCTTTAACATCTCAGTATACCTTGCAAATATCCAAGAAGGGAGATAAAGGAAGCAGAAGGTTTTAGAATTCTCATAATTTGACAACTGAATTTAATTTTGGTGTCAAATCTCTTACTAATGTTTTTCTACAGACTTCACTTCTGGGAGATTCTGCTCCCAGAATCTCACTGCCAACATTCGGAAAAGAACTTAATGCTATTTCTTTTGAGATAGGCACTGTAAAGCAGAGTACAGCCAGAGAAAATTCTGTTTATGAGTTCCTATACATTATGTAACTAAATTTTGTCATTCAATTGTTGGTGTTTATCTTGTTCCAGGTGTATTTATAGAAATGAAGGTGGTTTTTCAAGTAATAGCTTAAATAAGTTCTGAGCACTGATGTCCAACTTCATAGCTTGGAAGAAAAGGTGCCATTTTCTCATTCTTCTAAAATTTATGATGGCAAACTCATCATATGGGCTGACATACCGCATTTCTTGCCTAGGTAGAGGAACCCAACATCCACTTCCTAGGATGTACAATCGACCTCTACAAAAAGATTTTTTCCTTGGATCCTAGCAAAACAGAGAGCTTAGAGGAGCAGAAAGTATTATGCTGCACATGGAAATGACCTGCATAAATTCATCAAAAGGTCATGCTCTGGCTGCACGGATTATTTGAAAGAGGAAGCCTGTCAAGCAATGATTTAACAGAATGCCTGAAATATAAAGAGTGTTTTAAAACTCAACGCAATTCTACTTTACTTATGTATCAATAAAAAGTGGATAAATGCATAAAAGAGAATATTGAGTATTTCATTTGCTCCTTGTATTCAACCATATTTTGAGGGTTTTTTTTTATTGATTTATGATTTTATTAAAGCCCCAGGGATATGTTTTCCTGCATATTTTTAGTTGATGATTGAATGTGTACCTCATGTAAAGAACATGTAGAATGTTCCTTGCAAAGCTTCACCCTCCTTTCAAGCAATACTTATAATAGGAGTTCAATACAACAACAAATAAGTATCATTTGTTTTCCTCTTTATCTTATCTTTGTTCCACAGGAATTTAAATGCAAATGTGAAATAGAATGAACACCAACAAATGCATCAACTGCTCCCGCAATATAATCATTGCAATCTATAAAGCATAACAGGCTCTCTTGCGCTGGCTGCTTACTGTCACAGTATTTTGTGGTTGGAAATACATTCTGTGGGTGTTATTTTGCAACCAAATTTGAATAGGAACACTCCGAGGAATCATCCCAGTGTTTATGTGAAAAGAGTGTAATGTTTGCCTGTGCATGTATGGAACAGCTTTATTCTTTATTTAACTTATTTTCACAAAACAATTAAGGGAAATGTATTTTTAGCATCAATAATTAAAACCAAGGAACTCAAAGGGAGGGTTGATTTGCTCTGCCTTATCTAAGCAGAGCTTTCTCTCCTTGCTACTAGCAAAATTCCCTTCCTTACAGTCTCCTGGAACAATCCATTCCAATTTTGTTAGCCAGTTCTTACAACATGCTTCTTGCATTAACTGAATACAGAGTATCTCAAACATGAGTTCTTCTACCCTGAGAAGTTATCCTATGTCTGTTCTAGATCAATCATTGCATTGCCTAGATTGGTTGCACGTTTTAGTACATTAGAGATGGCCCAAGGGAAACAGACTGGGTTTCTAGACCAGAAATTCTTGACGTTGACATTGCTATGGTCTGACTGCTCCCAAAATTTATGTTTTGAAACTTAATCACCAATGTTACAGTATTAACAGGGAGGGCTTTTAGTGGGTAATTATAACATGAGGGAAGAGCCCTTGTGAATAGGATTAAGGCCTTTATGAAAGAGGCTTTACACAGCATTTGACCCTTTTTGCCATTTTGCCTCATACCATGTGATGACACAGCAAAAAAATCCTCACTACACCTTGAATGCTGATGCCTTGATCTTGGACTTCCCAGCCTCCAGAACTGTGAGAAATAGATTTCTGGTCTTTATAAATTAGCGAGTCTCAGGTATTTTGTTAAAGCAGCACTAACAGACTAAGGAAAAAAAACTCTAAAAACTAAGCATAAAACTCTATATGGCAACTTGTTAAACACAGACTTTCAGAGATTTAAACCCAGAGATTTAAATTCAGTGTGTCTGGGGAGGGCACAGGAATGTGCATCTTTAATATGAGTCCAGGGAAGTAAGATGCATGTGGTCCCATATTCTACTGGATTAGGAGTTGACAGACTATAGCTGCTGGGCCAGATCTGGCCTATTGTATGTTTTCCTTTTTCTTCTTTTATTTTTTATGAGAGAGCCTCACTCTGTCACCCTGAGTAGAGTGCTATGATGTCATAGCTCACAGCAACTTCAAACTCTTGGGCTCAAGAGATCCTCTAGCTTTAGCCTCCCAAGTAGCTGGGACCACAGGTGTCCACCACAATGCCCAGGCCAGCTCATTTTTCCATTTTTAGTGGAGATGGGGTCTCACTTTTGCTCAGGCTGGTTTCAAACTCCTAACCTCAAGCAATCCACCTGCCTTGGCCTTCCAGAGTGCTAGAATTACAGCCATGAGCCACTGCTCCTGGCCTAATGTCTGGTTTTCTAAATAAAGACTTATTGTTAACTAATTGTTCAAGATTATCTGTGACTACTGTCACTCAAAGCAGTGCCTACAGGTCACCCAGTAAGAGAGTTGAGTACTTTTAACAGAGACATCACGGTCTGCAGAAGCTAAAATATTTACTATCTGATCCTTCACAGGAAATGTTGGGCCACTTCTGCTCTAAATGCTATTATATTAAGTTTTATGCTTTAACAGCCACAGAGAGAATAGTATGGAGATACCACAAAAAACTATAGCTAGAACTACCATATATAAGCCAGTAATTTTACCCCTGGGCATTTATCTAAAGAAAAGGAAATGAGTACGTAGAAAGGACACCTGCACGCCCACGTTTATTACAGTGTTACACAGTAGCCAAGACGTGGAATCAACCTTGTGGTACTATCTGGTCCTTTACCAGAAATGTGGGCCCACCTCTGCCATAAATGCTATTGTATTGGTGTAATATTGTTCAGCCATAAAAAACAATGAAATCCTGTCACTGGCAACAACATGGATGAAACCGGAGGTCATTAGTTTTAAGTGAAATAAGCCGGGAACAGAAAATTAAACACTGCACATTCTCATTCATATGGGAAGCTAAAAAAAAAGTTGATTTCATAGAAGATAAAAGTAGAAAGGAGGATAGGAGGGGCTGGGAAGTATAGCAGGAAGCGAGAGATAGGGAGAGATTAGTTAAAGGATACAAAATTACAGCTAGATAGGGGGAATGCGTTCTAGTGTCTATGCCACTGCAAGATGACTATAGGTAACAATAACATATAGTTTCTAATGGCTACAAGAAGGATATTGACTGTAACCAACACACAGAAATGATAAATGATTGAGAGGACAATTACCCTGATCTGATTTTTATACATGTACATTGTGTAGATCAAAAAATCACTATGTACCCCATAAATATGTGTGACTACTATGTCAATTAAAAAATTAAATAAATAAAAGAAAAAGAAAAAAAAAGAAAGGCTTTTGACATTAAAGAAAAAGCCTGTTGGCATAAAATGTAACCCAATTAATTAGGATCTGCTTAATTTGGAATCTGTAACAGAATAAAGATGAAATGTGTTTTCCTTCTTATAACTTGTTTTTAAAAACCCACATATTGAATAAGAACATATTAAAAATTAGAAGAGGATACAATTTTTAAAAAAGTTTTATGCTTCATAATTAAATTAATGTACCAAAATATCGTGGTGTTATAATATGTATGTAATCTTCAGGGTATCCTTCAACAACTTCTCACATCACCACACTAGAAAAAGTTTTTTTCCTTGGGGCCATGGTGTTTTATTATGAAAATAGAATAAAAACTTTAAAAACAATTTTTAATGAAAAATTTATTTTTTTCTTTTCTCTGCACTTGAGATAGCCAGCTAGAGCAAGGTGATGGGAGGGGTGGGAGTCAGTGGTTGACAGTAAAAAATATGAGCAGAGGTTTCACAGCTTCCCCAGGCTCCAGGCTCAAAACTAGCGTGAGTTAAATACAGCTCACATGACAGTTAATGTGTTAAAACCCTCCCAAGGCTTCGCATTGTGCTTACTTTTTACCGGGCCTACTAGGCCTGTGTGACATGGTTCCTTTGTCCTTCATAAAACTTCCTTTTTCCTTCTCCTTCCAAGCCCTTGCTCACCGTGCCCCAGGCATTCTGGCCTTCTTCCTGGTCCTCAAACATGCCACAATTATTCACAACTCAGGGTGTTTGCATTTGATGTCACTTTGCAAACAAGGCATGCACTTCTTTTTTCCTTTAAATTCATTGTATATTTGTTACGTTCTCTATGTGCTTAGAAAGCGTGTCTTTGGCTGCCACTGGAGGGACAGAAAGGTTTGGTTCTTTCCCTTAAGCTTACAGTATAACAGAGGAGAAAAACATCAAATATCAAAATATACCAAATCTGCAGTAAAAAAATCATGAAAAGTGCTGAAATGTTAAACAACAGATGCTCTAACAAAGAATAACAAGAGGGCCCTGATTTGGTTTGGGAAGTCAAGAAAAGCCTCTCTTAGCAAGTGACATTTATACCCAGATCTATATATGAGTAGGCATTATTCAGGATTTTTTATTTTATCTTCGTTGAACTTTCTGCAATGCAATGGGAATCTGTTGAAGGATTTCAAGCAGATGAATGGTATGTTCCAATATCTGGCTTTAAACGAGTCCTACTCTACTACAAGAAATCAGCATTCTGTTTTTAATCCACATTTTAAGTCAACTTTCAGCAAATGATATTATATTTTCTCCTGAAACATCCAATGCTCTGTATGTTTTATGTAAAATGTAGCTGAATAAATTTAAAACAAAGATTATTCTATCAACAGCAATAAAGCCAACACTTCCAAACAGTTAATACATACCCACAGGGAACAACCAATTTTAAATACATTTCATTTATCAGAAAAAAAAGATTAGTTTCTGATAAATCAACATATCTCAGGTCCAGTTCCAAAAACCGCAGAGTAAGTACCGGATTCTAGTGGTGGCAATTCTTACTTTTGCCTCTCCCCCTGTCTTTGCTGCCCTTCCTAAGTAGAAAGGATATTGCATATGTATTGCTCAAATTGTAGGGTTATTTTATGTGGCCAGAATATTAAGAGATGGAATTTGTTTAAAGAGATTCAAAGTTGCAGCATTTTGTGGTCTGGGGATTCCCACTAGCAAACTGTTCTGGCTTTCTTTGTTTCTATCTCTCTTAGGATTTGGCTGCAAGGTCTAGTGCGAAATGAAAACGCAAGCCTTTTACAAAATATATCAACAACTTCAAGACAGGAGAGAAGTATGTTAAGCTAAGGAGGGGGCCCTTCTGAGTTCAGGCAACCGATGGGTCATATATCAATAAAAGTGGCCCCACAGGGGGAAAAGAGCTAGTTTAGGACAGAATTTGGGGCTTAAAAGTTATGTCTTAGACACTCTATCTCTCTACATCTATTGGCAAAAACATTTCCACACAACTCACAATAAGATTAGTCTGATTCATTTGCTGATGGATGGCACCGTATGCCTCGATTAGCCAAACAGCTGAACAAAAATATAGCAAGACCAAATCTTTTTCTCTCCCAAATTCATCTATATATCGATAGACATTATGGAAGCTTCATGCTTCTTAAATATGAGCAAATGTGATGTGACTGATATAGCAAAGCATCATGATGAAATGATTTTGTTCATGTTCAACACAAGTTGGCAATTGGCCCAGAAATATGTGTAAGTAGAACAGCAAAGGCTTTCAGATTCTAACTCAACCAAAGTAATGGACATCTGTTGTTTGTGTATGGTGTCGGTAGGACTTTCAGTCAAAGTGCCTTGCTTTCTCTTGGTCAAGACGTGGACATATGTAGGATCACAACCAGGAAATAAACCTACTCTCCTAGGATTTAGTCTTAATTAGAAAAATGCACAGACAAAAATTGGACTGAATCATGCAAGGAAAAATTTGTAAATTGATCTTATTTGTGCCTTGAAGAAATGACTTCAATCTATTTTCTTGCTTCCAGCCTTTTCCAATGCTTTTCTTGTACATCTGTTCATTTGTTTCTCATATTCCTTTTTAAATCCCTCTCTCTATTTGACATCATTGGGTAATAACCAACAAAGTGGCTATTGATCTTCCATAATTTTAAATAACTAACAAAATTGCTTATGTAATGAAGATATAAAGTCTATACCTGATCGCACTTATCATGTAGGCTTTGCTGCTTTAATTATTTCTATAATTTATTTATTTAACACTTTTATTAATAATAGGTGCCAGCTTGGAAGCAACTTTACCACTGAGAATTCTAGTGCAAAAGTAGCACATCTGTGCTGACAAGATGGCTTACTAGATTGACCTACATAAGGAGTCATACGATTCTGGCCCGACAACAGACACCAAACCATGGAAACATGAATAAGGGAGTGAAAATCGAATCTTCTACCCCCATCCCATGTTACTTCTGGATGCATTGCTTAGCAGAGTTATTACTTTGTCTTTTCACAGGCAAATGCGATTTAGAGGTTTTTAGAGTCATGTTACCAGCAAACCCTCCCAGTAATCACTGTGTATTGATGGGTGACTGGGTGACTTCGAAATAAAGAAGGTAAATATTAAAAAAAAAAGAACAAAGTATGCCAGGTAAGTATAATACTACAGAAAATACAGTACTGGACAACTCCCACCCTCATGCAAATAAATGGAATCTTCTTGAGTTTTGCCTTGAGCAGGACTTGAGCTAAGTGGGAGACAGGGAGCAAAATTTAAGGTGGTCCTCACTCTCTCCAGATAGAGTCAGTGCAGAGTTAGCAACTGAATGTGGGGCTTCCTTAAGTGTTGAGCCCTGGGCACCTCTACTCAGGCCTTCTTCACTATCCATCAAGATCTTTAGAGAGGGATTTTCAGCCTTTCAAATGTGGTAGGGGACATATTCACAAAAACTCTAAAAATAAGGTGGAACACCCTCACTGAGCTAGAAAATGATTGATGGCGGAGAGAAACTACATTGAACTGGGCGTATTAACCAGGGTAAAAAGAAAGGACTGGTATTTGAAATTGGTTGACTGTTTTCTCTCTTATAAAAACACCACTCAGATTAACATACATGAGAAAAATTATTCATTTAGGTAATTAAAAATTTCAGGGGCATAGTGTGACTTGATGGGGGGGGCAGCTCCAGAACTGGTTTATTTCCTGTACCTTTTTCTAGACTGACTCTATTCTCCAACAGAGAAGAGGGGGTATGGCAAATATAGACCTTCCAAATCTTTGCTGCAAGTGCAACAGAGATAAATAACCCTTTACCCTGATCTCTTCACAAGCTCTCAGATTAGCTGTTTGCTTAGGTTAAGTCATGTGCCACCCCAGCACAAATCCCTCTGGTCAAAGAAATGCAGTGTGCTAATGAGCATGGCCCCAAGCACATGATCCACTCCTGGAAGAAGGGCGAGGTTGACACTCATGCTGTTCTGGTTGAGGTCTTGGGATGAGGGAACCAGAGAAAACAGACACCAAGGAGCCAAAAAATAAAGGTTTAATAATTATGCCTTTAAATATGGACCAGATATTGTCCAGTAGTCCAGGACATTCTAGAAAGGAGATGGAGGAACATAAGCAAAAAAAAGAAAATAGGTAGAAAATGCTAGGCAGTGTTCAGAATTAATAAGCTATCGGACTTAGGGCAAGTGTACTTAAATATATAGAGTTACTTTGTATTTCCCTGTTACTATATTTTTAATTATATTCTTTGTGTCGGTTATGCCACTAATACTTGTGTGTGTGAGTGTGTGTGTATGCATGGCATGTGTATCTTTGGCCTCTCTTCCATTATAAAAAGTTTAATTTTATATTATTTAATGTTGTATCCCTAGGATCTTGTATGTTGTTTGCTCCCAATCAATTTTTGTTGAAAGAATCAAGGGATGTGTGAACAGAATAATGTGTTTGAAGCAAGAAGCTAGCCTAGAAAAGTAGTGAAGGTCATATTACATAAAACTTTGAAAGTCAAGCTAAAGAGGTTAGACTTTATCATATAGCTAATAATGTTTGGGAGCACAGACATGAAAAGATTGCAGCAGTACTCCAGAAAATTAATCTTGTAGCTTTATAACCTGGGGTAAAAAAGAAAGAGTAAAGTTGCATGACCCCCATTGGGAAGTTACTGTTCAATTTCAAGTATGGCGGTTCTGATGCAAGTGACAATGGTAACATGGGAAAGGAAAGGGGAGTGCAAATAAAGGTTCACATATACAGAGAAGAGACAGAGAGCAATTGAGGGGATACAAGGATGGAGAGGAGCCAAAAGGAATGAGATTGTAAGGTCAGTTACCCCTAGCAGGAAAGCCATTAGCAAGGTCAGAAGCCAGAGCTGCACTTTTGCGAAAGGATTATGAACAGATCCAACTTGGACGTGCTGACCCGGGATGCAGGGGGCGTTGTGCCACTAGTTATTACAAATGCAGGCACGGGCTGAGCACACATGTGAGGCCGGAGATTTCTCTTCCTGGAGACAGAAGCAGAGCGGGAGTAGGCTGAAGTGAAGGAAGAGGATAAAAAATGATGAGGAAGAGAAAGTATGGAAGGAATCCAAAGTCAAAAATTACAGCTAACTATGCTAAAGAGTTTGGATTTTATTCTAAACATAGTACAGTGAGAAACCATCCATAGTTTTTAAACAAAGGAATGATGTCATTTGATTTACATTTTAAGAAGATGATTTTAGAGGCGGTAGGGAGAGTCCATTTAAGGTCAGATAATTGCCAGTCCCAAAGATGGATCCACAATCCATGCCTCCTATTCTCAGCCTAGTTTCCTGAGGTCTTCTTTCTGGAACAAAACCCCGTTATTATGAACAGAAAGGAGGAAGAAAGATATCAAGGGGGAAGAAAAAGGATTAGTGAAATGGGATCTTGACTTCTTGTGTCACAGTTGCAGAATTGAGGCTGAGATAATTAAGTCGCTGGGGAGAGGGACAAGCGACACTTCCATTCTGTGCTGGCAGCATGGCGCTGTACTCACTCCTGGGGGGTGCAGGGTAATTTTACAGAAGGGTGGACTGCTCAGGATTTCATTGGGTAAAGCATGTGTGAGATAAAAATTTGGAAGCTGAGTGTATTCATAACAGAATGGATCTCTCTACTGGACAAACCAGCTCAGAGAATTTCCTCATCAAGGTCGTGCAGGCACTTAGAGTTACAAATGGACGCAGAGACAAGCCCCACTGAGTCCTATGGGGAAGACTGATTTTCCCATCTCATCATATGGTCTCTTTCTATGCTGGTGCGTAATAGGATCTTAGGAGACACACATTGTGCCTGTGAACTGGGAACTTTTGTAGTATAGATCACAAGTCAGTACCTACAGGAAGCTAGTAGTAGCACAAAGAGTGAAACAGGCCAAGAGTCAGACAACCCTGTCTACTGATGGCGACCTAGTGAGACTCTATCTCTATAATAAGTTAAGTAAATAAATACATAAATCTGCTTGCTATTATAGAAAGATTCCTATTTCTGAGGTTGAATTTCACTTGCTTCATATATTCAGCCTTAACACTTTATTCATACAGTTTTTGCTAGCCTTGGTGTATGTGTGAATGGCAAACTCCAATGAGGATATCACTGTACAATAGAAATTAGTTTGAGAAGGGGTATATATATATATATATATATGTATTTTTTTTTTGAGAAAGAGTTTCACCTTGCCACTCTCAGTAACGTGCCCTAGTCACAGCTCACAGCAACCTCACGCTCTTGGGCTCAAGAGATCCTCTTGCCTCAGCCTCCTGAGTAGCTGGGACAACAGGTGCCCACCACAATGCCTGGCTATTTTTAAGAGATGGGGTCTTACTCTCGCTCAGGCTAGTCTCAAACGGGTGAGCTCAAGCAATCTGCCTTCCTCGGGCTCCCAGAGTGCTAGGATTACAGATGTGAAGAATATATATATTTTTAGGCAACATTTCAAGTACGATAACATGGCTTTCCCATAAAACGAGGATGCCCTTCTGACAATATGCAGTGTCCACGTCCGTTCTCCTAACACACACACTCCTTTGTGCTTGTAGCAGTAAGTGACAGGACCCAACATATGTGCAGAAGTTGTGACTCTGGGGCTTCCTTTTTACTTCGAACACTAATGGTTACCTCTATCAGTAGCTTTTTGAACTGAAATCAAGCAGGCAGACTATTTAAATGGATCTGTTTACACTGGCTTGCCGTACTGGATCAGAGAGTGGTGTAGCCTTAGCCCCCATTGTTCTCCCTGTGGGATCTTCAAGGCAGGTCACAGAGAATCCAGGTGACAGTCTCTTGCAGCCCCAAACCTGATTCAGCTCTACTTGTATATTCACAGTAAAAATATTAACTTATTAATCTTTAGGGCCAATTTCACATTTTTTCACCTCCCAACACCATACAGCTTTACTTTCTACAGTCGTTGTGGCTCTTAGTTTTCCAAATAAGAAAGAAACACATCACATTGCAAAAGAAATGGCTTCATTTTGTCTGAGCAACTATTACAAATAAAATCAACTGTATCATAATGAGTCTTAAAGCCTCAGTTAGCACCCTCCCAACAACCTTTCAAAGGTAGATCAGCATTAAAGTTCTATTACTGGGATCTCATAAAAGTTAAATGTATTTCCTAGGAACTTTAGCTGAATTAGGGGCAAAGCCAGAAAAAAGAATTATTACCTCTACTTTTAGCCTTTAGGCCATGTTATAAGAACAGACACCCCATCAAACAACTTCATAAATGTGAAGAACCTAATTAGAAAATTAATTCCCAATTATGCATATAGAACAGACTTTGCTACATAAGGACGGGACCACAGCAGAGAAAGTCAAAGCAAGTGGAAATTCTTTCATCTGGGAAAGCTGCTTCCTACAGAAAGGTATAAATATTGAGACCAAGGCAAAACATTTTATTTTACGGAGAAAGACCCAGTGGCTTTATTTCTCTGATCTTGGAACTTAACATTTTTACTTACAAAAGGTCAGGAAGCTCTAAAACTCTTCAAGGTACAGGCCATCTATCCACCAAGCTGAAGGTTGGAATAGTGGAGTAACAAAAGATACAGCCTTATTAACCGTCCTTTTCAATAAGTAATTCCTGATTCTCAATGTATGCATGCCTTATCTATATGGCTCCATTTCCACTTGAAAAATGAGAAAATGAATAAGAATGTATAGTTTACCTTTGAAATACTGAGCCGTACTCGGTTGTCTGAGATACTTTGGTATGTAACCTACTAGCTATAGGAGAAGGATAGGGATTCATGGACACGAGGATCAAATATATTACATTTGCTTAGATACTTAATATTTGTTAGCACCCTTAACATACATGATGATGACAGCCCAGTAACTACCAGACTGCTCTAAAATGCATTCATATCCTTCTTGTCTGTTTTATAAGGGAACAGTCACATTATACCACCTCTTTAAATGGGTTTCACATGCAATTAAAACAAAACTGCCATAATGAGCCATGACATAAGAACAAAACACACTCTCAGAAGGTTTCCATGTGGGTTTTTCTTTTTTCCTTTTGTTTCCTGTGCACAGAAAAATTATCTCTTTGTCAGCCCTGTGGCATGGTCACAACGCGAGGGTCTCAGACTACAATAACGTGTTCATTAGGAAAATTGCATTACTAGGCAAGGTGCCAGGTTGTGCTGCCTTGTTTGGGAAAGAACAGAGAGTTGAATTCTGCAGCATCACCTGCCCATCAAACCCGCAAGTGTTGCTCACCCTTTTGGGTCAACTTGGGGGATGTTAAGTTGCATTGAGAAAAGGAAGGGCAGGAAATTTGACTTCAAACCCATTAATTTAATATACTGTCTCACAAATCAAGGTTGTGTTGCAAGAGTTATTCACAGTGGTGTTAATCAGCAGTTGCTCAGACAAAAAGGAGATGGCAGTTTTAAATTAAGATCTAAGGAGGGGATTATCATCAAGCTGCATGCCCTTCGTGGTGTGAAAGATGTGTGGCAATCTCATCCTAAAAGTCATCATTTTATTGCCAATGAAACCACAAGGGCTCTGAACAGGGAAGTCTAGTAAATTGGGATGGTGCGGTGGTAGAACGGGAGGATCAAACCTGAGCTGCTGCCAGGGAGGGGCCACAGCCTGAGCCTGAGATGCTTCGGAAAGTTGCCCCGAAGTTCCCCAGATCAAAGTACAGGCAGTTTGAGAACACAGCCTTCAAACTGTTTCCTAGTCCCTCAAACCAATTTCGGCTGGTAATTAACTGATTCCCAACATCAAAAGGTGAGATGTCCCGGGAGGAGGCAAGGAAGATCAAAGCCTGTGGTGCGGGGGGTCCCTCTGCACCCTGTCCCCCCTCCGTCCTCCTTCTCAGACAGACATCCATCCGATGGCAGCGCGCGAACAGTTGCGTCTCGTCTCACTGGAGACCAACATCAAACAGACTTCCAAATAACTTGCTGGAGTCTCCGGGCTCTAAGAGGAGAAAACAAGGAAGGTACAGGTATGCCACCACACGGTCCAGATTTTCCAGGATGATCTAAGTTTCTAATATTCAGTCCTGTTATCGCCATCACTGGAACAGATCCCCAAACACAGCCACCACAGTAAAGAAAAAGTGGGCAATACCCAATGTAGAGTACGCAAATGTTAATTCCCTGGTTTGCATATCCACCAACAGCAGAATTCAATATATTTTTTTGGTGTGTGCTTTTGTTAATTTTTTTTTTTTTTTGAGACAGAGTCATTCTGTCACCATGGATTGAGTGCTTTGGCATCATAGCTCAAAGCAACCTCAAACTCTTGGGCTCGAGCAATCCTCTTGCCTCAGCCTCTAGAGTAGCTGAGACTACAGGGGTCTGCTACAACGCCTGGCTAAGTTTTTCTGTTTTCACTAGAGATGGGTTCTGGCTCTTGCTCAGGCTGTTCTTGAACTCCTGAGTTCAGGTGATTTACCTGCCTTGGCTTCCCAGAGTGCTGGGATTATGGACGCAAGTCACTGCACCTGGTTTACTCTTGTAATATTAAAAAAGGAAAACGATTTGCATAATGGCTTTCCACAGTGACAAATATCTTCTAAATGTTCACTTTTGGATATTTGTCACTCTAAGCCTTTGTTTGAGCCAGGTGCTGAGCATAAGCATGGCAAAGCTGCTCCATCACTCTGCAAAAGGGGCTATTTCGCATTGTACTCTTAGAGGCCTGTTAATGTGTCATTCTAAAATGCACCAATTAGTTCTGCTCTCTGAGCTCTGAGTCACACCACTGCTTGGGCTCTGTGGTTTTCCACCAAGATGTGTACACAGAAATGCCCATCCCCTGGTCCTAAGGACCTGAGCATTGCTTTTCGGGCAGGGAAAATCTGTAGCCAAAGCTTTCACACATTTTGTGCCCCAGGCACTCTTTGAAATAAAACTTCATGGTGACTTGTAGTCAAACTGTACCAAAAGATTAAACATAGGAGATAAATGAGAGGGAAAGTCAAGACAGGCTCACGTTTCTGAATTGGGAAGGGTTGTGCCAGTATCTTGTGCTCCAAATATCTAAAACTGAACCTACATCGCCTCCTGCAGGTGGGGGTCAGGGCATGGGCGCCTCCAGGGCAGTGTGCATTATTCATATCCTGGTTCCTCTAGCATAGTGATTCTCAACCTGTGGGTCGCGACCCCTCTGTAACAATGAAAATATGTCACGGCATTAGGAAGGTTGAGAACCACTGCTCTTGAATGTCTGCCCACGTGAGACGATTCAGTCAATGCTGAATGAACTCAGCACTTGCCCTTTGCAACATTCTCCTTTTCTTGGGGTCCTGTTTGATCAGTGGAGCCATCTTCCATGATCGTCTCTTTAGCCCCACCTTGGATCCATCATCTTTACGAACCTCCCATCTGTCTGATAGTTTCTGATGCTACACTACTGAGATGTTTCAGGACCAGTTTCCTTATTCTAAACTATTGGGTTAGGCAGCCAGTTAGACATGAGCAGGGTGGATGGCAGATGCGGTCAGGCTGGCCTGCACAGTCATGCTGAGTGGGCTAATTGAGACCTTGCAGGTGAGTTGCCTTGAGATAGAGACTAATCACTGTTCCAAGGACTTTCTGACATGGAGAGACAGATGTGGCCATGCTGACTTGGGTTGTTTTGGAGACAGCCTGATTAGGACCCCATGAAGGGGGCTCCCAAGGAAGAACTGATGACATGTCAAAGGAGTCCCCAAGGACTGACCAGATGTTAAGTCTACAATAGCGGGTCTCTAAGACTGACTAATCAGAAAGAGGTAGAGAAACAAAAGTACAGATATTGCCAAAGTTCACCCTAGAGGGTCTTTGGAACATGCCACAGTTGAGGTAACAGTGTCCCTAAATGTCCTCCCCTCATTAATATAGTAAAAATCCCACCCGCCAGAGCCATGACAGTTTACAAAAACCATGGTAGCTCCAGGAAACTGCCTTACAAGAGTAGAAAAGGGGTGGGGGATTCCAGGAATTCTCTACCCTTTTCCAAGAAAAACTATAAATGCTCCATCCCCTTATTCTACAAAAAAATTAGAGGACCAGCATAAAAGAGGAAATCTTGCCAAAGTCAGGGTCTCCTCCACTTGGGGAGCTGACCCCTTCCTTATTACAATGTACTATGCTTTAATCCTTAATAAAATGTCAGCACTTTGCCTGCTTCCACCTGCTTGAACTGCTCCTTCATTGTATTGAGCCGGTAACAGTAACCATTCTTTGGTACCAGGAACCAAGAACCTGGGAACATGGGCGATACAAGGTTCCCCCAGTCAAGCATGGACAGGGGATCCCAGTTTGTTTAGACCTGGGCAATTTCACGAGGGAAATGCCCTGACCTTCCCCCCAGCCCTCATCTGGAGGGACTGCATTCACTTGTCAATAATGCTCATTCACACTGAAAAGTTTTTCCCCTTACCAACTGGCCAAATGTAATTCTCAAGACCTTATGCCCCTATAAAAGGACTCAGGTGGAGTCTGCCCATTTGGGTCTTTCCCTCTGCCAGAAGCTCTGCTGCTTTTCCTCCTTCTATATTCCTTTCTGTCTAATAAAATCTGTCTTACCACTGATCTGTGGTCTGTGGGTGCATTCTTCGCATCCCCAAAACCAAGGACCTACTGAAGAAAGAAGTTCTGGTAACATGGGGACCTGACCACACCAGCTGGCACAGCACTGTCAGAGCAGTTGCATCGTTGATACCATCACACTCCACCCCCGGGAACCCGAGAGTTCAACACTGCTGACAAGAAATAAATGGAGAAATTATGTCACATCTCCAAATTCCATCCAAGCATTAAAGGGCTTTTCCATTGCTGCATTCTCTCTCTAGCCTTCTCTGGATTTTGACCCAAACTTTCACAGAAGATGGAAGGAGCAATCGACCTGAGTTGAGTTATAGCTGTGTTCTTTTGCATGAGGTATGTGACATAATAGCTGTGTCCTTTTGCATGAGGTGTGTGACTTCCCACATCCTTCTACTCCCAATTATATGCCTAACACTTGGGCTGAACGTCTGCTACTTTTTATATTTGCACACATGCTACTATTTTTCTTATCATAAGATGAGGGGAAATATGGATTTTTCTCTTTGTTCCTAGGTACCTATCACCAGCCAGTCTGGTTCACTCATTTATGTCACCTGCTTAGCTCCAGGACACACTTGAGTCTGTGTCTCCTCCCCCTGCAGAATTTTTGTAACTGAACCCATAGGAAGAAGTTAGCCCCACCTCAAACTTATCACACCAATTGTCTCATTTTCTGAAGTCCAGCTTGGTTTCCTCCGAACTCCCTCTTGTGATGTTACATTCCTCTTTTCTTTTGGTATTTTCATGGAAATAACCATATCTCTGTATTTCACTTCATAACATTTTCCAGAAACAAGCCAGTTCTTTTGTAATGACCCATTACACCAATACCATCAGAAAACAATACCCAATGGGCGGTGCCTGTGGCTCAGTGGGTAGGGAGCCGGCCCCATATACCGAGGGTGGCAGGTTCAAACTCAGCCCCAGCCAAACTGCAACAACAACAACAAAAGAAAATAATACCCAAGGATAATAACATAAACCTTTTACAGGCAAGAATAGGGCCGTGGTGAAGCCTATTACTTGGAATGAATACAGGAAAGAATTTTTGTTGTGAGACATATATATGTTTCACATTTTTGTTTTTCTTTTTACATATAGCTCCTTTAGGAATAACCTTTGTGAAAAGATAAAGATATCAAAGTTTAACTTTTTGACCTTTTCTTCTCTAAACTACCACTGATAACATGCTGTGAAACTGTTATTTACTAGATAACACCCTACTGAAGGGCTTATAAAAGCATTCTTTAATAGGGCTGTTGTCTATTTCCTTTTAATCTTTGATGTTTACTAAAAAAAGAAAAAAGAAAAGAAAATCTCTGCTTTGTTATTACATGTCCCTAACAAAAGGAAAAGGATGTACAAATGTTTCTTGCGAAGCGCATCAAAGAAACCTCGAAGATAGAGGGATTCTAGTTGATTTCTGCATGGGATTTTATTTGTTGCTTGCTATGAGTCCCTGTGGCAACTCATGCCTTTTCTCCCCCACCCTTCCTCCCTGTTTTTTTCTTCACTGATAGCACCTCTTCCCAACCCAACAAGCAATTTACAGTGATTCCTCTTTCACCCCAGCGATAAGTCGGTCATTTTAAGAGATTAGGGAAATGAAAATTTGATTGTGCTCGAGAGAAGACTCCTGGAGTGGAATGAACCTCTCATCCTTTAGATTAATAGACTAAGACCTTAGAGGTCACTTGACTTGTTAATGGATTGTCATGGTGCCTCATAACAATGTTTCAAACAATCACGGGCTGCATGGACAACGGTGGCCCCCTAAGATTACAACGTTCTATTTCACTGTACCCTTTCCATGCTTAGATATGTTAAGATACACAGTATTGACCACCATGTTACAATTGCCTCCGGTATTTAGTATAGTCACATGCAGGGCAGGCTTGTAGCCTGGGAGCAACAAGCCCCTCTGTGGTGTTCACAGAACGATGAAATCATGGAGTGACAACACGTATCTCAGAAAGTGTCCCTAGCACTGAAAGACAAATGGCTGGCTGTGGTTCAGCATCAGCAGGAGGTCTCCCACCAGTCATTTTAAGTGATAACATGATTTTTAAAAACAAGGGTATTAAGATTAAACTAGACTAGAGTTAAGCCCTGGCTCTGATACTGATCAGCTGTGTGATTTTAGACAAGTTACTTGACCTCTTTCAGCCTCAGTTTCTTCATCTGCTAAATGGGAACAATGATAAAAGTTACATCAGAAGGCATTTATCTTGTTGAATCAGTGCAATGTCTGCAGCAAAGTCCTGAGACATAATGGTAGCTATCACTCACGGAGTGCGTAATATAACCCTTACTGTTATTGTATTCCACCCTCTCTAACTGCTTGAGTTTTGAAATCTATGCTATACTTAGAGAGACTTCTCTCACCCCAAGGAAAGAAAAATAGCATTTCCTCAGCTTAGAGGAAAAACTGGGAAAAGAGAAATGCAATGTCCAATTATGCTACTTTAAGAACTTCACGTGAAACACTCATGACAGAGGTGGTTTAATGTGTTTAGTTAATAAACTTTATATGACCTATTTTTATTTCGCATGTGTACTGGAAGCTTTTAAAATATAATTTCTGAGTCTGCAGTGGCATGCACTCCCCGAACATTTGTGACATTCCACAACTCAACTTCCAAGGAAACCCATTATGAAATTAAATGGATCCAGGTGGGTAATTCGAGAGGGTAACTATATTGCATGCAGCAAATACAATATGTAAATACTGCAGCAATCTCTCTGACATGATATTAGAATATGAAAGAATATGAAATCAACAAAACTATGATATTAAAAGTAATGAATCATCTGCTTATTTTCAGATTCATATGACTCATCTTAATACTATGATCATTTTTAACTCCATTACTTTACTTAACACATATTTGCATCATAGCACTCTCCAAATGAATGCCTAGCACTTTTTTTTTCAACCACCATTTGCCAGAAGTTGCTTTTATATGTTTGCCATTCTGCGTTTGAATAGTCTATTGTGAAATTATTGTTTTTAAGTGAAATAGAGAAGGCAACACTTGATAAGATGAACAAATAAATGAGAAAATATACTTAGAGAGATACAGAGAAGAGTACTCTATTCTGGATCTGGATTTATCTTATTCTTCACCAAGAATGTGTTCCCTTCCACATTTATAAATATATGAATCAGTCAATATGGTCTTTTTAGTTGTTGATAGAAGATATTGAAATATTATTTGGCAATGAAAAGGAATGTAGTAGTGATGGTGGTTACATCAAGAGCAAACCACAAAAAGATTTGCCAACTGGAAGACTCTAGACACAAAAGATAAGATTTTTTTATGATTCCACTAGTAGAAAATGTCCCCCTAAGAGGCAAAGTTACAGGGGCAGAAAATAGATTAGCCATTGCCTGAGGCTGGGTGTGGGAATGGCGATGAACTGTAAATGGGCAAGAAGGATATTACTAAGGGATAAAAATGTTCTAAAACTGATTTGTGGTTATGGTATCTCAGTAAAGTTACTAAAAACCATTGAATTGTACACTCCAATAGGATAATTTTATGATATATAAAGTACTTCTCTATAAAGCTGTTAGAAAGAAAACCCAGAAGTTGCAATTAATAACACAGGTGATTTATAAATACTTGTAGGCCAAGCTGCTTGAGAGAGAAACTTTCTGCAGTGGTGTCATTACTCAGTCAAATCCCACCCTGCAGCAATTCACAGTAACATCTTCGGGGGGGATCCCAATGGCTTAAGTTTACCCATGGAGCATGGTGGCTTTGCTGTGTTATGCACAACACAACATGGGTGCTGCAGAGGCAGCTTCCAACATTGTCCCTCCGCTGCACCCTTCTTACATATCAGATCCATATAACCCACGTGAGGTAGGCCTCTTAGCCATCAACTGAGTGTGCAAACTTTAATGATATCAAGATTAATCCTGGATTCTTTTTTTGAGTTAACCAAGTTTTGCCAAACATTGCATTTTCTCCACCGAACAATATGAAACAAGGTCCAATCCTTTACACTTCTATTACCCTTAGTCTTTGGGGTTAAGCTTTGATATAATGCTTGTACTGAACTTCCCAAGATGCCTTTATGTCACACGGGTAATAAAAGCTCACAGTGTATTGAATTTAGTGTATGGGAGTAAGTGTGTATAAACACAAACAAGGTCTGATGATTAAGTTCATGAACTTGCCACCGTGTGCTTATGTTGGCAGCCCTGTACAAACAAGTGGGTGAGGTTTCATAACCACAGCTAAAGCATGGCAAGGTCTGGCCGAGTGGTGTTCTTTATTGTTGCAATGTGTTTTTGTGTACACATTGCTCCACAAGAATGCTGGAGCTTGAATCAGAGCAACGAACAAACATTAAATTTCTTGTTAAAACTTGGCAAGAGTAGAAGTGAAGTTGGGGACATGTTAGTTCAAGTTTATATGGATAATGCCATGAAGAAAATGGCAGTGTACAATGGGAATAAATGGCTTTCTAAGGGGAGAGAACGCAGGACAGATAGCGGTCAGGGCGGCTGACAACAAGGAGAACTTACGAAAACATCACAAAAATTGATTGAATTATGTGTGAAAATCACTGGTAAAAGCATAGCAGACCATGCAAACATCAACGGAGAAACAGGAAAATCTTAGCTGGAAATCCTGGTATGAGAAAAGTGTGGATTTGTATCCTGACTAGATACCAGCTGACATGGAACTGTCCATGAGGGAGGTTTAGCCAGTAAACAAATAACTGTGTTGGAATACTCTGATCTGGCCCCCAGTGACTTTTTCTTTACCTAAAGATAAAGGAAATATTGAAAGGAAGACATTTTTATGATATTCAGGATATCAAGCATAATACAATGATGGTTCTGACGGCTATTCTAGAAAAAGAGTTCCCAGATTGCTTAAAGGGTTTACGAGGTGCTGGTGTTGGCCCTCAGAGGTGATAGTGATATTCAGCAATGAGGTATGTAGCACTTTTCCTGGGATGAGTTTGTGAACTTAACTGTCAGACCTCATACATCCACACACACAACTGTGTGTAGGACGATGTGAAGCAGGAATGAGAAAGAGTCTACCTGTGCATCTAACATGTCTTAAGATACCTGCTTAAGTCTTTCCGTCAACTGTATCCAGTTTCTCAGCAGAAAGGAACACATTTTGTAAATACCGTCTATGCAGATACTTGAGTTACTGTATTTTTGAGTTCATGTCCCTCTTCTCACACTATATCTTTCTTATTTCCTCAATTCCTGGTATTTCAGAAATATGGAGGGTAGCCTGAGAGAAAAAGGTACAGAGCCTTTAAAAGGCCTATTTGTTGCTTTTTATTTAAAGAATGAGGAAAATGGGAAGCCACCATTGAGTGAGAGCCATTTTTGTGCCAGACATGGTGGTATGCTAGTGGGTCCTTTAAATACATCATTTCATTCAGTCCTTGCAACAACTCTCCGAAGCAGGATTTATTATTCCCTTTTCACTGGCGAGGAAGCTTAAGCTCAGAGAAAGTTAACTAAATAACCCAGATTCACAGAGCTATAAGTGAAGTAGACAGATTTGACTCTAATACCTATTTGTTTCATGATTAAAATTGATTTTGATGCTCAGTACTTTTTACTATCTCAGTTAAAATTTAGCAAAGCATTGCAGAAGTATGTTCTGCTCCCTTTCAATCCCAAGAGGATTGTTTGAGTGATGAAACATCAAGAATTCTGGGAGAAAAAGCCTTTGACCATCTTTTCAAGGAAACCACATGCGATTTTCTTGTTGTTGCTGCTGTGTTTCCTGAACCATCCTGATAAATTCCTCACTTCCTCGTAGAACTGCCTAATTAGAAGGGGTGTCTCTGTAATGATAATGACCTCCTTCTGCAATCAACCATAATACACAGGTGATAAACTCTGGTCTCCTATCTCATTATGGGTAACTACTCTCCATGGTTTGTTTGATTCTGGAAGCCTTCTGTCATGGACATGAGTAGATGACTCTCTCTGATGCAATTTTAGCTTTTTAGGATTTTGATGCAATTACTGACTTTTAGGTTTTGCTATGAATTTCTATAAAGATGTTCACAAACACAGGCAGGCTTCATAATTATGAAAGTTATCATCTTGTTTACCTTATTAAATCATATAAGGCAAAGGTTCTCAAACTTGAGTGGGCATCAAAATTCCCTGGAGGGCAGGATAAAAAACAAATTGTTTGACTAACTCCCTAACTTTCCACTTCAGTAGGTCTGAGGTCTGTCAGGGATTCTGCATTTCTGACAAGTTTTCAGGTGTTAGTGACATGCTGATTTGGGTACCACTCTTTGAGAACCACTAAGCTCTGGGGAAAGAAGATAAACGTAATCTTGTTCTTGCTTGCTTCCCTCTATATGTAAGAATGCTTTTTGTGATTATAGAATTTCAGTATCTCCACCCACATAAAAGTAAACATTACAAAGAATTTAATTCTGCTTTATGTGTTCCTAAATGACACCTGGGTCTTGATTATTACTGATTTATTATATTTGTTTCAGTTTACCAAGCAATTTTTTTTACTACTGAGTTCTCACAACCAGTTGCTGATTTGGCATGGCTGGTATATTATTAGTATTAAAGATGAGATAACCGAAGTCCAAGGAGGTTAAGTGACTGGTCTGTGTAGCTACAAGGGATGGAAGTTGGTGTGATTTTTGATTCAGAATCTCAAAAACTTCAAATTGTCTAGTACACACATCATGTCTGTAAATATACATCTCAACAAACACAATGAACTGATGAAGACGGTTAGCATCATTGGGCCCCAAATCGAAACTCAGGGATTAATTTTTTGGGTATGCTCCGACAGGCTCTCCAGGTGACAAATTATGGATGCAAATATACTTCATCAAGGGGTAGACTGGATAGCTGAGATTCCCTCCTACTCCAGCTCATCCTTGATGTAATCCAGCGGTTCTCAACCTGTGGGTCGCGACCCACAGGGACTGTATTAAAGGGCCACGGCATTAGGAAGAAGAACTATCCATTAAGAATTTAGCATGCCTCAGGCACTGTTTTAGGAGATATGATATTTTTATATATCATGAAGCTTAGATTCTATGTGTGAAAGAGAAAAGTAAATGAACCAACTAGCTCATTTAAAAGAATGACAAATTTATTTTCTTAGATGAAGTAAATTGGGTGAGATGACACAGAATGACTGGATAAAGGGCCCCTGTAGCTAACAGTTAAGGTTTTCACTGATGAAGTGATCTAAGTGGATCATTGAATGACAAAAGTGAGCCATCCATATAGAGTGTGGGGGAGAGGATATTCGAAAGCAGAACTCTACTAAGTTCAAAGACTCTATGGTATGAACCAGCTTTGGTCTTTTAAGAAATGGGAAGTAGGTCAGTATTATGGAGCTGATTGAGTAAGCAAGTGGTTAGAGACAGTCAGAAGAGTAGCAGAACCACAACCTTGGTAGGAACTTGGGAGCTCTTTATGGAGCATGACATGACTCGGTTCATGCTAAAACAACTCCTTTATTCCTTGGGAATTGAATAAATATATGAAAATGAGCACACACACACATAAAATCCAATTTCAAAAATGTTGACCTTTAAATAAATGTTTTCCCTTAGTTTAGTTAGCATACGAATGAGAAAATACAAATTAATACACCAGCCAAAATTGTGTCTTCACCATTGATACTTTAAGGATATTACTAAGTATTATAAACATGGGCAACTCAAATAATAATTAGGAGGAAAATCATATGGAAATTACTAACAAACTCATTAGAGTGTGCTTAATTATTGCAGTGAAGGGTTAGAGAGAGGATTGGAGCTTACCGAATAAATCTGTTTGCACATGGATTGATATGCTTGTATCATAATTACTCACAGCTGTTGGACTTTCTAAGTTTATTAGGAACTTAATTCCAAAACTTTCATGCTAAAAAGATTTTCTCAGAGAGTAGTGTTAGCCCAGTGCCAGAGATGTGAGCAAGGAGCATTTTTCCAGCAATTCTTTTTAGCGATTACTTACAGAGTAACTACAGATCTCCTCATTATCCATAACAAAGTGGATCTGCTCATTTTTGATTTTCACACACTTTGCAGAAAGAGCAAATCCTCCTGATTGAAACTGCTTGAGTTCTGTGATGAGAAGTTGTATGTAATATGTATTCCAATTACCAAACGATCTCGCAGAAAAGGCTTGATGCCTGATGTATTCATTTGCAAGCAATTCTTGGCTAAATTGATCTTTAAATAATCTATCTATATGCTTGTTAATTTAATAGATCAACTGACATCAGGGAAATACAGGAGTGCTTCATCCTTCACATTCTGTCTTAGAGCTGACAACTAATCCTTCTTGGTGATTCATTTATTATACTTTATAAATTAGAAGGAATCTATAGGTTCCCTGAAATACAGCAGAAGCTATGCCCAATAGTTTTCTCTCACTGACCATCAATCAGAAAATTAATACTGTGCTTTGGCTAGTAATTTTGATCTCAGTCTAATTTTTACTCTATTTAACTGATGGCTGCTGTCCTGACTTAAATGCTATTAACATAAATGAAGTGATTATTTGTACCTAAATGATACCCTTTGTTTGTAAAGCTCCTTTTCAGATCAGCTTTTGATGAATGCTAAGATTAGTGTGGACTAAATAATAAAGAAAATAACTTGAGAGCAAAACTGTCATCAGAGTCAATGAACTTTCTGGTAGGAATGCACACACACACCTGCTCTATGTAGACCGTATCATAGTACTTTATTATATGGCCCTTTTATTATTGTTGCCATATAACCTATATTCTAGACTCTCCGATTCCTTATTTTTTTCCCTCAAACTTACTTTGGACTATGATATTTCTATGCCTAAATCCATTTCATGACTCTTCCCTGGAATACCCTTCCTTACTGGAATTAAAAGCCCACACAACCTTCAAAGACCAAATTAACACCTCTTTCTATGAAAAGGCTTGCCTTACTTCATCAATACATAAATGAGTTTTATCATTTTGTGTCTTAGATTTTAATCTATTATCCATTGTGAGTCAATTTTTGTAAGTGGTGAGAGGCTCAGGTCCAAGTTTCAGTCTTTTACATGTGGCTAACTAGCACCATTCATTAAATAGAGATTCTTTTCCCCAGTGTATGCTTTCTTCTTGGTTTATCACAGATCAGATGGAGATGTGGCTGGTTTCGTCTCTTAGGCTTTCTACTCCATAGATCTATCTCTCTATTTCTGTGCTAATACCATGCTGTTTTGTACATCACTATACACATGTAGTATTACCTATAAAGTGATGTCTATAGATTTGTTTTTATTGCTAAGAATTGCATTGTCTATTTGAGATTTTTTTGTGATACCCTATGAAATGAACAACTATTTTTTCAAGTTCTTCAAAGTATGACATTGGTGTTTTAAGGTCAAGGCATTAAAAGAGATGGCTTTGAGTAGTATAGACATTTTAACAATGTTGATTCTTTCTAACCATGAGCACAGTATGTTCTTCCATTTGTTAACATCTTCTCCTATTTCTTTTCTCAGGGTTCCATAGTCCTCTCTGTAGAGATCCTTTACATTCTTTGTTAGGTATATTCTCAGGTATTTCTTTGACTCATGATGGATAAAAGACTTTAAAGTATGAAGTGTGAAGCCCAATAGTTTTCTCTCACTGACCATCAATCAGAAAATTAATACTGTGCTTTGGCTAGTAATTTTGATCTCAGTCTAATTTTTTAAAAAACTCTAGAAGAAAGTGTGGAAAAAACTTGATGATTTCAGTCTGGGGAAAGATTTTATTAAAACCCATTGGCAAGAGCAACAACAATTAAAATAAATAAATAGAACCTGATCAAGCTAAAAACTTCTGCAAAGCTAAGGACAAAGCAATTTAAGAAAATAAACAACCTTAAGAATGGGAGAAGATATTTGCAGGTTAAAAATCTGACAAATGACTAATAAATAGCATCCAAAGAGAACTCCAACTAATCCACAAGAAAAGAGCAAACAATCTTATTTTTCACTGGGCAAAAGACAAGAACAGAACCTTGTCCCAAGAAGATAGACAAATGGCCAACAAACACATAAAAAAATGCTCATTGTTCCTACTCATGAAAGAAATGCAAATCAAAACCACCTTGAGATATCACCTAATACCAGTGAGAATAGCCCACAGCACAAAGTCCCAAAGCCACACATGCTGGTGTGGATGTAAAGGGAAGGGAGCACTTATACACTCATACTCTGTTGCAAACTAATACAGTCTTTTTGAAAAGAAGTATGGAGAATTCTTAAAGAGATAAAAGTAGACCTTCTATCTGACACCATAATCCCATTATTAGGTTTCTACCCAGAAGAAAAAAATAATTTTATCACAAGGACATTTGCACTAGAATGTTATCGCATCTCAATTCACAATTGCCAAGATGTGGAAACAACCCAAGTGCCCATCATTTCACCAGTAGATAAATAAACTGTGGCATATGTATACACAGAATACTGTTCAGCCATAAAGAAAGATGGAGACAGGCTAGGCATGGTGGCTCACAACTATAATCCTAGCACTCTGGATTGCCTGAGCTCAGAAGTTTGAGACCAGCTTGAGCAAGAGTGAGACCCCACCTCTCAAAATAGCCTGGCATTGTGCAGGTGACCGTAGCAAGCAGCTACTTGGGAGGCTGGGGCAAGAGGATCGCTTTAGCCCAAGAGTTTGAGGTTGCTATGAACTATGATGCCATGACACTCTACCAAGGGGAACAAAGTGAGACTCTGTCCTCCCTCCCCAAACAAAAAGAAATAGAAAGAGGGAGACTTTATATCTTTTATATTTACCTGAATGGATTTGGAGAACATTCTCCTAACTAAATTATCACAAGAATGAAAAAGTAAGCATCCAATGTCCTCAATACTGATATGAAACTAGTAGATGAACAAGTACACACCAGAGAAAAACACTATTAAATTCAAGTGGGCGAAGAGGGAGGGAAGGAGAAAGAGGAAACAGGGAGAGGGTTTGGTGGGTTCTCAGCTAACGGACACAATGTAGAGGTACATGGACCCCTCCGGGGTGAAGGGTTCAACTACAACTTGGACTTTACCTAACAAACACAAACAATGTAACCTAATCCTTTGTACCCTTATATTAACCTGAAAGTTAAAAAAAAAGAAAAAAAGAAATAAAAAGAAATTGCACCCGCACCCGAGAAAATGATAATGGAATTTTAGGAAAATATTAACAATTTACTTTTATCCTTTTTTCATGTGTGAGAAAAAAATTTAAAAAGTTTCAAAATATGACTCAGCACCTGTATCTCAGCAGCTAAGGCACTGGCCACATACATGAGGGCTGGGGGGTTTGAACCTGGCCTGGGCCTGCCAAACAATAGTAACATCTACAACAAGATAATAGCCAGGCATTGTGGCGGGTGCCTGTAATCCCAGCTACTTGGGAGGCTGAGGCAAGAGACTGGCTTAAGCTCTGAGGGGAACACAGTGTGACTTTGTCTCAAAAAAAAAGAAAAAGTTTTTAAAATACATAAATGAACTCTCTCTGTAATACTAGTAAGAATAATATACTACTATTATAAATTATATACTATTAATATACTATTATTATTATATACTATTGTAAGAATAGTATACTATTTCTTGTCATTATAATGCACATAGCAATAGTAAATATCATAGTGATGGCACTTACATTGCCCTTACTGTGTGTCAAGCACTATTCCAAATTCTTTGCATATTATCAGTTCATTTAATAATTATAATACCCCTATGTAAATCCCGTATAATTTAACTTCCCCTATTTTGTACATGAGCAACAGAGGCAGAAAGACATTAAATAGTCTGTTCTAGGTCACTCAGATGTCAAGAGGGCTGAGCCAGTTCTGACCCAGATAATGTGGACCCTGAGTCCAGTTTCTTAGCCCCGTGCCACATACCAACCTTACAGGGAAGCTGGAAGCATGAGAGAGAATCTAAAGTTCCTAACACAGTGTATCAAACATAGCCCTAGAATCAGTGATTATTTTACTACTGGATGCAACAGAATTACCATAAAACAAATCATAACCAGTTTTAAAAAATTTCAGATTAATATGAGGCTACAAATGATTAGGTTACAATGTTTGCATTTGTTAGGTAAGTCCTTGTTGTAGTTGTGTCACACACCAGGTATGTCCCATACCATGACTTTATTTCCTGAGCTGGGAGCACACCACTCTCCTCCCTTCCCTGCTCCCCTCCTCCCACCTTGAATTGAGATTTTCATTTGTGAGAATGTGTATTAGTTCATTTATTGGCTTCAGATTAGTATTGAGTACATTGGATACTTGCTTTTCCCATAGCTACATATCATTATCTTTAAATACTACATGTCTTTATTATTTGTTCCTTTTCTTTCTTTCTTTTTTTTTTTTTTTTGAGACAGAGTCTCAAGCTGTTGCCCTGGGTAGAGTGCTATGGCATCACAGCTCACAGCAACCTCCAACTCCTGGGCTTAAGTGATTCTCTTGTCTCAGCCTCCCAAGTAACTGGAACTACAGATGTCTGCCACAACACCCAGCTATATTTTTGCTGTAGTTGTCATTGTTGTTTGGCAGGCCTGGGCTGGATTCGAACCCGCCACCTCTGGTGTATGTGGCTGGCACCTTAGCTGGTTGAGCTACAGGCACTGAGCCTATTGTTCATTTCATATATCAAATTTTAGTTTATCACTTGAGATTGTTGTTCTTTAATTCGGCAATCACAACTTTTATGCAACAGTCCTCAACTCACATACATGACTGTGGTGCTTTCACATTAAGCATTAAGTAAACAAATGAATGAATGAAATGAATGAATTCACTAAGCCAAGAAACTTCTGGATGGGCTTTTTCCTTTCCTCCATGGTTCTCTGAGGAACACTGCTAAATCCTTCAAAGATGAGACAAATATTAAGCCACCGAAGCATGGATTAAATCTACTTTTTCCCTTCCATTTCAATGAGTTATTATTTAAAATAAAACTCACAAAGCAATATTTTTAAAAATCTGTATCCTGAAGTAAAACATGGAAATTATCTGATTAATGCAGATAGCCACTCACCAATTTATATTCTCGAACTCAAGAGAATCATTTAGCTAATTGTATAGGTGATTATTATGCTTTTCACAGAAGTGTGTATCATGCATTTAGAATTTTTAAATTGCATCTCCAAAAGAATCCTCTTAAATCTAATTATTGTATACTTAGAATGTTCCACAATCAGTTAAAAGATTTATTTATTTATTTAAAGAAAAAACCTTTAAATGTGGGAAAATCCTCTTGTGAGAAGGTGAATTAAACATTTGAAAAATGACATTTTTTTTGAAGTAGGCTGAAACATACATTAAAACCACTAGTCAGTCATAAAAAACCTAAAAATTCTTCCTTATATATTTTCTTATCTAGCATATAAAGTTAGGTTTGTATAACTTTATAAAGTTATAAAAAAATTGTATCAACAATATAATTTTTATGCTTAGGGAAATTAGGGTGATGTTTCAGAGAATATTTTGAGACAATGTGCTGATATCACTAACGAGTTTGAAATGCTTACTATTAGGACGAGTCATTGGTTCAATTTTGTAACTGCTGTTTCTTTTAGTATACTAAGAATGTAGATGTGCCTTTAGAGGACAGTCTCAGAAAAAATTAATAATTAATTTAAAAATTCATTCATTCATTAATGAGAGAGAGAAAGAGAGAAGGAAGGAAGGAGGAAGAGAGGGAGAAAGGTAAGAAACTGTAGTGATTTGTTTCTCTCAGTGGTCTTGGGTAGAAACAAATGAAAAATCAGTTTTCAGAACTGTATCAGTGGTCTGAGATTTACACTGGTATGTGTGTTCATATCAGTTTTTAAAAAGGGCATGAACCCACTTTTTTGTATACTTATTTATGAGTTATATACTTCTCTATATAAACCATCTATCTGCTATTATGGCATATGCTATTAAATCTACACAACATTTTACAAAGATGGGATCAAATAAGTGAAAAGAAGTTCAATAGCTCCTTCCTGCCCCACTTTTGACAAACACTGCCCTAAGATAATAGCAAAGTAGGTATTTCAAAGTATAGAATTTCCCAATTGGGACTTAAATAGCTAGTATCTCATAATATTCTGATAGGACAAAAACTCAACCTTGGACCCATCCAATACAATCAATGCATAGTATTATAGTTATTCTTATAAAAATCTCTTTTTGATGCTAAAATCTATGATTGTAGCCAAAACAAACCAAAAAATAGGTAAAAGTTTCTTGACGACAAATGAATTCCTGCTTTGGGAAGATTTTAACTATACTAAAGGTTTAACAAATTCTCCCTGACTGGGTAAGTTGGGAAACTTAGGGGATTAAGGTGGCATTGTTTAAACTCAAGTACAAGGTAAGAGAACTTTATTTACAGAGCCATCAGTTTTTTTTCTGAAGCTGGTACTACAAACAGAACATTGGGCTATGAATCAAAAGAGTGGGTCCTAGCACCAGCAGTGGTTTCTGAATCTAAGTAATTGGATGACCTTGATTGAATCATTTAACTTTTCTATTTCTCTCTTAAAAAAATCCATTAAATCCCTCAGACATTTATGGAGTCCCTTCTATGTGCTTGTGTAATAAGAATTATTAACATCGATAATTAACTCCAATTCTTTTAATTATAAACTAAGACTTCAAAAAGATAATTTCTAGCTTTATAGAGGCTTTCTCTAACTTTCATGGAATTTAAAAATTTAAGTTATTTGTAAAGACCATGCCAAATCTCATCTAAAGTCCTTGTGTGCAATAGTATCTGGATGTGCTTTCCAGGGCTTCAGTTGAATATAATCCTTGGTCAAATATTCATTACAAAGTGTGAAGTGTCTTAGAAACAAAAGTGTTGGTTTTCAAGCTTGGTGGATCATCAGAATCACTTGCTGAGCTGTTTTGAATCCCATGCCCCATCCTGAAGTTTATGATTTAGTACATCTGAGCCACAAATTTGTTTCCAAGTCCAAGTTTTCCAGTAACCAACTTGAAGAGGAGATACAAGCAGTTACAACACCCCTGATATTCATAACACAGAAACAAACCAGTTGCTCAGGAAACATTCTACTATTCCTGATAATAGAAGGAAATTTCTCTCTTGGCATTGAATCAATGAACCAAAGCAGAATTGCTATTGGTAATAAAATACTGCCCTTCACATAGAGACTGCAAAATGATCTGCTATGTTCTTAAGATATTTCTGAGAATGGTCTTCCATTGATTAATGTCTTTGGTGGGATTGAACAAAAGGGTCCAGTATCCAGATTATAAGAGGTGATTAGTTAATGTTCTTACAAAACTGGGGGAAAAGAAAGAAGAGAGCATGAAAGGAAAGAGGGAGAAAGGGAGGACAGGAAAAGAGGATAGGTAATTTGTTAGGACTGCATTTTCGGGAGCCAAACTAAACCAAATAAAGATTAGGATGATTGTCACCATTAATAATTTCAGTTATGCTTAGAAAGATCCCTTAAGCTAATGCTTTGAGAGCTTCAAATGAAACTCTACCTGGTGTTTTGAAGTAAAATTTGCTTGGATTAAAGCCAACGTTTGCCATGTGTTTTCAAGAATATTTTGACTGATTTGCTCCAATTATCTCTGAAAGTCTTTGAAAAACTTTCCTCTCCAAATTCCACTCAAGTTTTCAAGGGCTAATTCAAGTCTTAACTTTTTTCTGGAATCTTATGCCAATTATTCCAGTCCTAAGCATTTATTCTTTGCAAAACTTTTTAAACTTGCAAGTGTAGACAAATATATTCTGTCAACCTGTAAACTCCTTGAACAGATGGGCTGTGACTGATAAATCTACATTCCTCCAAACTACTCAGAGAACCTCTTCATTTTCCACAACGTGTACTTCTCTATGGCTGTCGGTATTGACTAAATACTACTGAATCCCAGTACCCAGCTCTAACTTGTACCTTGAGTTACTGCGTCCCAGAGTTCTCCATACAGATGTATCACCAGTACTTCAAACTCAAAATAGGTGATATTGGACTTTTATCTCCTCCTAAATGTACTCTTTATTACACAACCTAAAAACCTTGCAAGAATCCTCTATTTCTCTCTCTACTACAGTGTTTTCCAACCTTTTTTTTTTTTTTTTACCTCATAGCACACTTGAGATCATGTGACTATCCACTATCCATAGTCAGACTTCCACAGCACACTTAAATTATGCATGCTGATCAAAAAAAACGGAGTCAAAAAATATACTTACTGCATTGCATTTTGAAATTCTTTCAAAAATCATTTAATTAATGGTCTTTAGTATAATTTCCGTGGCACACCTAAGATCCTCTTACAACACACCAGTTGAAAACCACTGCTTCATTTGTTCCTTTCACATAATGTATATACTCCATCAATTCAGAAAGTGAGACACAGGATTATGATAGAGAAAAATTGCACTTTAAAGGAATAAAAGACGTTTGTCAAGTCATATGAACTTCTACTTGCTTTTCTGATTTTTGTCCATGCAATTAAGACTGTGGGATTTCCTTTCATGGGGTATTTTAAAACAATTTATAAAAAATAGCTAGATGTTGCTACATTGTGCAAGATACCAGGCTGGGTGCTCTATCTACCTTACACATATAAACCTGTCACCTATGGAAGTGTGTTCTAAACAAAGCCCAAACACAGTAAGCAAAGCAAAGGGACTCCTTTGATAACAAAGGGCAAGAAGCTTAATCATTTCAGGATTCCTAATTGATTTATTTCACTCAACGGGGTAGATTTAACTATGGCTCCAGTGGTTGCCTTGCAAATATATATTAAAGATCCGATTTGGTATGCAGTGCTGAGTGGATTTATTCAGTCTCTTCTCTGATATTACTTTGACATTTCAATTATTTTTACATGTATTCACCATATTTTGCAATAGAGCAGTTTATTCACAAAGCACGTGGAACAATTTTCTTGAGAATTTCCCCTTTTGTGAGGAATTACCTGGCATCTTTGGATCCAGGATGCTTGTCATGATCAGTGGGATTTGTAATGCTCGTTTCTACTTCAGCTCCTCCTCGACACGAAGCCTCTAGAGCCCTCTCAAGTGGGCCTTGCTTGGGGGCTGATAGGCTGGGTAAGGCGACATCTACAGGTGCTGTTTTAAACCCCCACTTGACAGCTGCAGATGTGAGATGGAAGAATTAGATGCATTTACAGTCACTCCTGCTGGGAAACGAACATGCTGCCAGGATCAACAGGAACGGTATTTGTGGAATACGCTCATATGTGCCAGGAGTCATGGCAGGTGTGCTGAGAACAATGATGAGCAAGATTGATCAAGTCCTTGTCTCACAGTGCTCACGGTCAAGAGGGAAGGGCAGGTGATAATCAAATGCATAATTACAATCCACTATCTGGGCTGGGAGTAGAAAGACCAAAATGTTCATGAGCATGTGTGACAGGTGTTTTGACGTAAAAAGGGGTGAGAGAGTGAAGGGGTCAGGGAGGGCTCTTTTGGGGAAATGATGTTTAAAGTAAAATTTGAAAAAGAAGTAGAGGTTAACAGGCACAGGCTACGGGGCTAGGATGAAGGGAGATCATTCTTAGGTAAGGTCAGATGAGTCTGGTTTGCAATAATAGAAGAAATAGAGTAAGTGTTCGCCGCAAGTTAGGTCATCCCTGTGCCTTCAAAGACTCTCCATTGGAGGGCCAGGAATGAGCTCCCTCAAGCTCCACTGCAGGACGCACAAGACACACACAGACCGGCCCTGCCCATCTCTCCTTACTCCCAACTTCTTTCCCCTTTCGAACACACTCCATAGGGGTCTATCTTAAGACATTTGTTGTATCTGTTTTCTCTGCCTGGAATTCCAGATCTTCCCATAGCTAATACTTTCCCAATGTTCCAGTGTTAGCTCAAATGTCACACTCTCATTGAGCCATGCCTGACCAGCCTCTATGAAATAGTCCCTTCACTTGCCATTCTCCACGTCACATTTTATTATCTTCACAGCAGAAATCGCTAGCTGACTTTACTGTGGTTGTCTATTTCTGAGCGTACTATCTTTCTCAACTATAATGCAAGCACCAAGAAGGCAAGGATCTTGTTTATCTTAAATCCCCAAAGCTACGCAACGCATAGTATACAGCAGGCGCTCAATGTGTAACTGTTGAATGACCATGTAACAACCACCAGTATCATGATAGAGAAGCAATCTCTGCCAGTGATCCAAAGCCCTGCTGGCTGCAGGAAGACACTGGGGAACACTTTCCTAGGTGGGCTGAAATGAATCAATCTTCATAATTTTGCCTCAGGTGACAATTTCCCACTCTGGGGCTTTCCCAGAAGAGAAGAGCTACTCACAAATATAGCTAGATGTATCTCTGCCTTTTTAATTTCCCTTCTGAGTAGTGACACTCTTAGATGTTACGGTCCTAGAATACTGTTCTAGTTTGGCTTTAACTATATTATAAATGGTTATTATATTTTAAAGAGCAAGTCTTTTGGGAAATGTGAGGGTTCTACTGGAAATGTTTTTGAGATCGACAGTCACTGAGATCACCACATACAGACCCTTAAAATCACCCTAAGTGTGTCCCTCTTATCTTTGATGGTTTTTCTCTAGGCAGTTTCAGTTACCTGTGGTCAACTGTGGTTTGAAAACATTAAAAGGAAAATTTCAAAAATAAAAAAAAACAAACATGAGTTTTAAATTGTGGGCCTTTCTGATTAGTGTGATAAAATCTCGTGTTGTCCCACTGCATCCCCCAGGGGTCTGAGTCATCCCTTTCTCAGAGTATCCAACCTACAGAAGCTCCGCACCCGTTAGTCACTCGGTAGTCAGCTCGGTTACCCACTGTCAGATATCAGGGTGCTTACTGTCCAAGTCACCCTTTGAAGCACAAGAATAATGATGCTGGTGATCCAAATATGCCAAAGAGAAGCCATAAAGTACTTCCTTCAAGTGAGAAAGTAAAATTTCTCGATAAGAAAAAAAAAAATTCTATGCTAAGGTTGCTAAGAATATTGTTTAGTAATATTCGTGATTTCAGCCATCTTCTGGGATCTGGAAAGGAATCTGCTTTGGGTAAGGGGAAGTGCTGAGCTTGCATTTCCCACAGCGAAGACACATTTCTCCTCCTCCTCCTCCTCCTTCTTTCTACATAGAGATTGACTCCCAACAAGACTCAACAAGCAGTGCCTTTCTGGGTGATTATAACACACCACGGGTGGTGTTTTAGGCACAAGAAGTGCAATAATTTCCCCAAGTCCCAGAGAGTTTTATTGCTTCAGTATAGTTGACTTTCTATATAACAATGAGAAAACCAGACATGTGTATTTACTGGACACTGCAAAGGTGACTATGGAATGTTATTATCACTCCATCAGTAAGCCTTGAAAGTGTTCAGAGTCTGAAAAACACCATCCAGGTTTATGTTGTAGTGTGAAGTCATTTCATGTACCCACTCAACTTATTTCAACTACTTGGGTCTGGAGAGTTTGTGATATGAAAACAATCATTTGAAAAATATGACCACCAAGGCAATGTGCATAAGATTTAGGTGAACCAATTCTATAGGTGTAATAATTAACACTTACATAGATTTTGTAATATGCCAGGCCCTTATACATGGATTACCTCATTTAATCATTACAAGAGCTGTAGGGGGTAAATACTATTAATATCCTTATTTTACAGATAAGAAAATTGAGGCTCATAGAGATTAGGCAATTTACCCAATGTCACATATCTAGAAAGTGGCAAGACAGGATTTGAATCTGGGTGTCTCTTTCTCTTTTTGTCAATATTTTTACAGATAAGAAAATTGAGGCTCATAGAGATTAGGCAATTTACCCAATGTCACATATCTAGAAAGTGGCAAGACAGGATTTGAATCTGGGTGTCTCTTTCTCTTTTTGTCAATCAATTTCTCTCTTCCTTGCAGAAGGTAAAATCTTAACACTAAATCTTTTGGCCTTGTTCAACATCATGTTCTACCACTTACATGCTATGAGACCAGGAAGCTCTAAGCCCAACTTTTCTAAAGTGGAAAATGGTGATGATACTAGGATTTACTTCACAAATTGTGAGTTAATATGACAGAGTACTTCACTTACTGTAACTGCTTACTAAATTATGATAAGCTCTATGGCATGAGATTTTTTTAAGTGGTTGCTAAGATATTTGAGATCGGTGCAAACAATACACAACTAAAAAGTCAATGAGTAATACAAGGGTGTAAGAATGAATGGTCAACTACAGAATATTAGCAACAGTAGCACCATGCCAAAGGCTTTCTTTATCCTCAATTAACAGTACCATATTTTTAGAAGGTAGTATTATTAACATGACAGCTTGCATCCCATCCACCACCTCACTCCCCAAAGCAGGAGAGTCAAGTGTGAGAAAGGAGGAATTATAATTATTATTGTAATACAAATAATTACAATTATTATTTGTAATGAGGTAGTATTATTACCTCATTACAAATGAACTCGAGGCCAGAAAGGTTATTTGTTGATGACCATACCATTTGTAAATATTACAGTCAAAATATGAACTCAGATCAACTCAGTCCCTGAGTTACAAACATCCACTGACACAGTTCACATTTACAAATGGAGGCTATTCCACTTAATAGGCAAATGTATCTGTTCCAACTTAAATTCAACTTAAGAAAAAACCTACAGAACCCATCTTGTTTTTAACCAGGGATTCGCCTGTGCTCTAAAGCCTACAATCCACCTTATACTCTCCCGTGCTACTTCCCCCTGCCATAGATACTCGGAGGTGGCGGGGATTAGTGGGTATAAGAAGAGAAGAGTGTTTCAGAAAGTGAGGAATTGACCAGGACCTATAGTGTAGTTTGGGAGGTAGAACGCTATCCTAGTAATAGAGATCACAGATCACGAACAAGGAGGAAGGATCATACAAAGGCACCGTACCATGAGGGCAGATAATAGAAGACCATGCTGAAAATGTGAAGAAAACTAGACCAGGCAGAGCCCTGCCCTTTCGGCCACACCTGTGAGTAATCGAAGCAACTAGAGATTTTTGCATAAGGCAGGGAGAAATGGTAACGCCATTTTTGGAAACAACCCAGATAGCAGGAATATGCAAGACAGAGGAGAAGTCACTCAGATGCTTTCTGAAGAAAATAAACAAACAAATAAATAAGACGAAACAGAGGGACAGAGACCTCAATACACTGGTAGGAATGCTAACTAAAAGATAAATCAGAGTAGCTACTAGAGTCAGTTTCCACATTGGCAGGCTTTTGAGGCCCAGGGCTGTGTGTTAAACGTCTTTTTATGCCTGGGCACAGAGATGTGTTATGCACAGAGTGATTGCTAAAGCACTCCTGTTCTGCTGCAAGTTATGATACAAATACAGGACCTTCTTGTGATCAGCTTTATTTTGTGCGGTACCTATAGAAACTTTCTTTTTAGCAGTTTATTCAAAATAGTGTGGATCTCTATATGTAACTGAGATAAACTAATAAGGAGTAGAGTTGGAACAAGGATGAGTTGTCTGTCTTAGGGAACCAAAGCTTTAATTTATAAGGATTTACTAGGGGAATATCAAATACATGTCATAAATATTGTGAGGTTGTTGGGAAAGTAGATGCCAGAATTATTGTCTTATTGTCTTTTTCTGCAGTGCAGTATCAGCAGGTGAACTCCTGCATCTGGTAACTACATTGATGATAGGAACTCACATTCTCTCTTTTCAAAGGGAACTCATATACTGAATGATCAGAGCCCAGATGAAATCCAGTTAATAGCTGAAATTGCTGTTTTCTTTAGTGTGTTGCCTTATCTCTTTTTAACAAGCCTTACTTACTAGGGTAATTGTACTGAATTCAATCCATTATCTATGGATTAATTCATTAGGGTGGTTTAAACTTTGGGAAAATGGGTGGGTTTTAACAGTCCTCCCCTCTATTCCACAAATTGACACTGTAAAACAAGTCTGTGCCATTTTTATAGAGGCTCCAATTCATGAAATAAAAATCAATGAAGACATTTCCTTTCCAAGCCCTCATGTCATTGTTATGCTCTCTTGGTTGCATGCAAAGCCTTTGGGTAAAAGGAGGACAACTCTAATCAGAAAGAGAGTCATTGTCTTCGGGAAGGCGTGAACAATGCATTTCTGGGCCAGTGCCCTCACCACTGTGGCGGCCCCTAGTGTGACCGCCTTTGGGGACGCAGGGACAGAACCAGACAGTGTGGGGAAAAGTGCCTAGAAACCCACACTGAGCCTTTTCTGAAAGCAGAATGAGTCTGATTGTCATAAGCGTGCCAATGATTTCCCTTTTGCTAAATGCCATCCTTTTCAAGTGATTTCAGTTGGTGGATAGATTTAGTTGTGCATGGTAGTGGTTCCAAAACACTGTCCTAATTGGTTATATCAGAATTACCCAGAGCTTTTAAAAAATAACAATCCCCAGGACTCCATTTCCTAGAGCTTATAACTTAGTAAATCTGGCTAGTGCCCAGGAATCTTTGCTTTTAAAAAGCTTCAGTTGAGTCATATGCAAAATTCATGTTTATAAGTCACTGACCTAGTCATGTATCTGTTTTCTATTTTTTTTTCTAATGGCCACTTAACCAGATGAATAGGGAGGACTAGAATTGTTTTGTGTAGGATACTAACCAATGGTTTCAGCATTATTAAATATAGCCACCAATCTCTGAAGCCATGACAGAAACACATAGCATGGACTCCCATATAACAGGTCTAACCTGGGACCGTTCTGTGTACCTGAAGAATCCTGCCTCCCACGGTGACCTTCTCATCATGTTTTGAGAATGGCAAAGATGAATATTGACAATCTAACTCAATTTATGGAATATATCGGTATTATAAAAGTTACAAATTAAAGATCTTTAGTTGGTAGTTTTAGACTATGTTCACCATTCTTTTGACACTGCTTCCTTTGCAAACAGTGGCTAATCTTTCTTTCTCAACGTGGGCTGGACTCAGTGACTCACTTCTGATAAGCACAATGTGGGAGAAGTAACAGCAGGTCTCACCAGTGGGTCCCAGTGCTGGGACATAATAGAGATTCCTCCTTTCTCACACTTGACTCTCCTGCTTTGGGGAGTGAGGTGGTGGATGGGATGCAAGCTGTCATGTTAAAAAGAATTCAACTTGTGGAAGAATGCCAACAGGGAAAATTTTAGGATTACCACCAGCCAGCACTGACTTGCTAGCTATTTTAATTAAGCTACCCAAGGAAAAGATCATTCTTCTCCAATCAAGACTTAAGATGACACAGCGGGGGAGGGGGGAGACATTTTTTAACACAACCTCAAGAGAGGTCTTGACCCAGAGCTGCCCAAGTAATCTATCCCCAAATTTCTGACCCACAAAACTGTGAACATTATTAATTATTCATTGTTTAAAATCAGCAATTTGTTACACGGCAATAGATAACTGGTACACCTGAGAAGATGTTCCTTATCTAACTTACGGTTTTACCTCTACCTTTGTTTATTCCTTATCTGAGACACACAGACATAAAAGTATCACACACACACATATAATCCACAAGTATCGTCGTAAGTATGATCAGTAAGTAATGGTTAAATAGTAACATTTTGGATGGCTTCATGAGCTGATATGTGGTAATAATTGTAGTAATTAGGGACCAAAAAATAAACCTGAACTGTATGGGAGACTGCAACCAGAAAATGATCTTACATTTGACAAAGTCACATCACTGCATATGGAATTCAACTTATTTGTAATAACAGGCAGCTTCTGTAGGCAGAAGGTAAAATCATCTTAGTCTGAGCTTTGCAAAGACTTCTCAAAAATCAAATTCAGAACAGCAGTAGGTAGGACTAGAATATAGGTGATGAAGACTTGAGTGTGAAAGTCTGAACCTGCGTGTACTATGGAGGGGAATGTGAGAGTTCTCTGTTTTGGGTAAAGCAGCCATGATTTAAGGAAGTGATTTGCTGAATGGGGCCTTAGCAGGGCCTCAGGGAATGGAACTCTAAAATTCAGCAAATAACTCACCACTAGGTGATGAAAGAAGAGAATATGGACCTAGTTAAGAGGATGAATAGTTTCTTAATGAAATAGAATGGTTGTTAATGCAAGAAGCACCTTCTTTATAGCTCTCTGTGTTATGTATCTGCAGATAAACACTGCACTAAGTGTTTGGTAAGCATATTATTGAATATATTTTGTCATTCCCAACAAATCGTTTTGTTACGAAGTTTTAAGTTAAAAGAATGCCATCAGCTCTTCTGAAGGAAAAGTCCTTGAATCTCAAAGTCTTACAGGGAAGATTCAAAATACCAGAGGTTCAGATTACTCTTTTTTACCTGGGATAATAACTTGGTGCATATCAGGATATTTGTCTTCGGTAGTGTAAGGAGTAGGATATAAGTTAGATGGCAAATATGGTAAATATTGGCAAATAAAACACAAAAACCATCTAACTTTAAAATAACTATTATAATCTCCCCCAAATATAGACCTTATATATGATTGTAAATGGGAAAAATGTAAAAAAGAAACAAAATCAAAACAATCTGCTGTTCCACTAGCATCCCGCACCCCTCCCCCCAAACTCAGTGGTTGTACAAGCAGAAGAAATGATGGAGGTGCTATAAAGCAGAACTGGTCTTGTCAGGATTCCTTCTGAGGTCAATATGTGAAGTTTCCAGGTATGAGCAACTTGAACATGGGAGCACTGTTGGGAGCTCACTCATCTAAACACATTCAAATTCAGTAATAATAATAATCATAGTAATAAAAATCACTGTGCTGGTTAAACAAAATCCTCTTGGCCTACATGTGGCTTGTAGACTTCCAGGTTATAAAAATGTCTGCTTTGGTGGTAAGGTTAAGAAGGAAAGTGAAATTGCACTGGCTGAATTGACCTGAGGTGAACTGGAAAGAAGGTTTAAAAAAAAACTAAAGAAACAAGAAAAATCCTCGTGTTCTTTGAACCGATCAAGAGAAACCAGACAAGTTAGGAAAAGAGGATTCAGTCATCTCTCATGATTTTCTGTAGAAATTATGTCATTGAAAAAAACAGAACAAAAAAATGATAGAAATAATAGATAAAACCCAGGATTAGAAAGAGACACAAAAGTCTCCTTTTTAAAACTTTATTTTGAGGATAAGAAGACGGGACTTTGTTCAATGATATGCATTCAAAGCACTTGGCTCTGGAACCAAAAAATAGGAGCCTCCTTTCTTGAAGTAGCAAAGCTTACGTTTCTCCAATGTCATGCTGTGTCTTACTGTGTCATTTTATTTTTAGGAGGACAAAATTTAAGAGATATTTTAAAAAATGCTTAAAAAACGTTTTCCTTTTCCTGTTTTTCCTGCCACAAGAACAAATGATTGTATTTTGTTAGGAAACGCGTAGCAGGAAGAGAAAACTGATGACAACGTAACACGCAGCCTCGGCGAGAAAGTGGAAGAGGGAAATATCAGAGACGAACAAATAAAACAAAAACTCTAAAGATGGCATGAAGGAATCCCCACCCTCACGGCCTCCTCTGTAGCTGTTTGAACTGGAATACACACACAGCAAGAGAGCTCTCAAAGCACAACCCTCCTTCTGGCTGAGAGTCTGTTGTTTTCAGACCTAGAAGCGCTAGTTTAAGCAATTTTCACATGTACAGTGTTTGAGGGATTTTTAAAAACACAAAGTATGGGCGTGAGAGCAAAAGCACTTTTGAACCTTGAGATGTGACTCAATGCTGAATCTTTCCCCCAATGTCTTTCTAGAACTCTATAGGGGAAAAGAGAAACCTAAATCTCTGCTGACATTTGGACAGAACTTGGTCAGAAGCTGAAGTTGATTGTCAATCTCAAGTCATTGTTTTGTCTAATTCTTCTGTAAATATAAATTAGTTCATTAAGGCAATATAGGTGTTTTAAATGTGGCATCTGCCCTTATGTGGAATTTTTAGTCCTCAGCTCTTGGATTCAGAGGTTCCCTGGTATCAACAGCCTAGAGGGCGGCTTCTCAAATCATGTCTCCCTCAGCCAAGCTACTTTTTACTTTTTGATAATAAAATCAAATAAACAAAATACTGTAAAAGTAGAAATACAATTGATTTTTTAATTTCACTCATTTTGCTAGAATTAATAAATATCAATTGGTAAAGTATGTTAAAAATTGAGACAACATATGTAATCTTATTAAGATGTAGTATAATAAAATAGTGTAAACACAGGCATCTCTCATCAGGAGTCTCTCCTGAATATGTACATACTCATGTCAGCCTAACCGTTTTGGCCTTAAAGATTTTTATAATATAGTAGGAACTTCTTGTTAAGAAGTGAAAATGCAGTCAATTCTCAAATTTCTTGTGCCTAAGAGTTTTGTTGAAATGACAGGCTAATAGCTCTACTTTCAAAATTCCAAATTCATCAGCTTGTAGTGAGTCCTCAGAATCGTCATTGGGAATAAGCATCCCTAGATGACTTCAATGGAATTGAGCCATGATCACATTTTGAAACATTCCAGCTCAGTTTATAAAACATATTTGCTTCCCACCTACCACTGGGCAAGAAACATGAACAGAAACTTCTTGAAGGAAGACAGATGAATAGCTAACAAACATACGAAAAAATGCTCATCATCCATGATCATTAGAGAAATGCAAATAAAAACCACCCTGAGATACCACCTAACCCCAGTGAGAACAGCCCACATGACAAAGTCCCTAGGTTGTAGATGCTGGTGTGGATGTGGAGAGAGCAGGACATTTTTACACTGTTGGTAGGACTGTAAAGTAATACAGCATCTTTTGAAAGAAATATGCAGAATTCTCAAAGAACTCAAGCTAGACCTCCCATTTGACCCTGCAATCCCAGTACTAGGCATTTACCCAGAAGAAAAAAAAAATCATTTTAACATAAAGACCATTGCTCTAGACTGCTTACCACAGTTCAATTTACAAGCCAAGTCGTTGAAACAACCTAAATGCCCACCAACCCAGGAATGGATTAACACACTCTTGTATATCTATTCCATGGATGCTATTCATCATAAAAAATGTGTAGACTATACTTTTGTATTAACCTGGAAGACATTGCAGCACATTCTACTAATGAAATAGCAAGTATCCAATGTACTCAATACTAATATGATGCCAGTAGATGATGTAATAGACCCTAACATAAGAGAAAAACTCAATTCAATTCAAGTTGGGGGAAATGAGGGAGTGGGGAGAGGAGAGGAGGTAGGGGGACAGGTATGCTCCCACTTAATGGGCACAATGTAAGGGTATATGGCACAGCTGTTGGGTGTGGGGACAAAACTACAAGAGGAACTCTGCTTAACAAATGCAAACATTGTAACCCGGTTGTTTGTACACTCATATTAACCTGAAATAATAAATAGATAGATAAATAAATAAATAACTAAAATAATTTAAAAAATATCTGCTATTTGCATACCTATGTTAGGTGTGCTACAGGGAAGTCATAGCTCTGAATCCATGCCAAGGTCCTGAATGACCTGGCCCCTGTTTCCCCGTATTTCCCATCATTCTCCCCTCTCCACCAGTCTCTCACCTGAGGGTCTTTGAATTTGACTTGCCTTCCCTAGACCTCACCATGGCTTCTTTTAAGTCATTTGGATTTCAGCTCAAATGTTCTCCACCCCTGAACAGCTTTCTGTGACAACCCAATCTAAAGCAACAAAAGAAGATAACTCTCCAAAGACATTATCCTGTTTTATTTCTTTCATAGCACAGCAAGCATCATTATCTGAAACGATCTTATTCATTCATTTATTGCAATTATTGCCTGGTCCTCTCAATAAAATGCATTGAGACCTTGTCTTTCTTTTTTCATGTTGTAGACTTTGCTCCCAGTACAACAACTAGCATATATAATTACTTATTAAATATTTGTTAAAGGGATGAGTAAATCAAAGGATAAATCAATGCCCAACGTCTGTTCCATCATATCTTTCTTCTTATTTCCTAGTTGATACTGGGATCAGCAAGAAAACATGTAAAAGGGACCTTAAAATCTAAAGCAGTCATAAATGTGAAATATTCTCACATCATTATCATCATTAATTATTCAGAGCTGGTTGTGAATTGAGACATTATCTTTTTTTATGGGGAGATGCCAGGGAACACTTTTCTGTTGTATTTAGAGGTTAGCGAAAGTGAACAATGGGAAGACCAAAAATAGTCTGAGACATGTAGGTAAACCAGAGCTCTAAATTTCTTTCAAAACCAAAGATGAGTAAAAATGTTTCTTCTCTCAAGATTGCTTCTCTTAAAAACCAAAAGAGAAGAGGAGGATTCCATGTCTAGAGTGGTAGCTCTCATTTACAAATATCAACATTTCAAGAAAGGCAAAGCTGCATTGATATATGTTCTCAAAAGACAGTTTTTCTATAGCACATTTTCAGCTCACTTCTTGAGCAAAAAAATAAGCCAAAGAGGGAAGTTTTTTCAAACACAATTCGAGCTAGATATTTAAATGCACAAAAGCATTATTAAAAAGGAAGATCCATAATCCCAACCTATTCCCAAGATGACAAAAAAAAAAGAGCACCATGAACAGACTTTGACTCAAGAGTCACACATTTATTTTTAAAAGGCTTTTCAGTAAATTATGATCAAGAGGGAATTGAAATCTACTGCAGACTTATACTGAAAAAGGATAGCTCGAGGCTTCCTTCTCCAGAATGTATGAATTGTTCTGATTTCTCTTTCCAAATGCTCCCCACAGCTGTGCCCTGTCCTCTTGGTTTACACCGATTACCATTATTACAGAGACATTTTCCTAATTGCTTGTACCATTGTCAGATCTCGGGGCAGGTCTGAATTAGACCGCAGATGCTCAGGCTGCCCTGCATAACTAACCACCCGGCCGACTATTGACCTCCAAGAAGGTTAACAGGCATTTATTGACTCTTCACATTTAACACAACCCTACTCTTAAAATACATACATATATTCATTATTAATCATGCTTTGCTTCTAATCATCCCAAAGAGATTTTCTCTGGTTCTGCAGGCAAACCTCCAGATCAGTAAAGGCTGTATTAGAGAGGGTTATCTAAGAGTTACACAACTTGGATTTTGTCCCTCAGTATAAAGCTGTCAACCCTATTTTTTTTTTTGAGACAGTGTCTGTGACTGTGGCCCTAGGTAAAGTGGGTTGGTGCCATAGCTCTGAGCAACCTCAAACTCTAGGTCTTGAGCAATCCTCTTGCCTCAGCTTCCTGAGTAGTTGGGATTACAAGTGCTCAGCTTGTTTTTCTATTTTTACTAAAGAGAAGGCCTTGCTCTTGCTCAGGCTAGTCTCCAACTCCTGAGCTCAAGTGATCTACCTGCCTGAGCCTCCCAAAGTGTTAGGATTACAGGTATGAGCCACAGCCCTACTCATTTTTGTAAAGGAGTAATAGAGAAAGGTCTTGAAGTATCAATAAAAAGAGTTGCAAAATCGGAGTGAGCATGTTTACCCAACACAACACTCAAGGCCAACCAGAGCCATAGGACAAAGTCATGGATAAGGTTCTGCCTGATTTTAGGCTATTAAAAACATTGCTCTCATTAAATATATCCTTTATTAGTAGTAGAGCCAGCACTTCACTAGATCTAAGCGCTTTACATGCACAATTTATTTTAGTACCCAGCAAAACCTTGAGAGTCAGTTTTCTATGTCTCCATTTTACAGATGAAGGAATGTAGGCTCAATGCTAAATAACTTATTAAAAATCACAGAGCTGGTAAGTAGCAGCAAAAGGACCCCATTGAGTTCAGACCAGCCTTACTTCAGAGACCAGGCCTGTACCACATCCTTTAATTTGAGGTCCAGTTTCAAAGTGGAGGGAACACTATATTCTTTGCCTTGTCTAAGGCCAGAATGCCAATCTCTGATAAAGATTGGAGACTGGCATCCTTGATAGTTAGTGAGAAAAAAATCAATTATTAAAAATGCCAAAAAGTATCCACACAAAGTTGCTACTTCCCTTAAGCTACACATATGCCCTTTCATGTTGTTACTGATGACATGATACTGACCTGTACGGTACTGGAAAAACCCAGACGGAACTATCAAGTCATTTCACAATAGGAAATAAACAAAACCAAGCAAAACAAATGAAGACTTAGATTTCCATAGTCTCCTAAAAAACTGGAAGATCTAGAATACTGGGCAATACTTCTGTGTGCCTACTTCATGTATTTGAGTAGTGAGTGCCCTCCTTATGGAACTTAGATTCCCCTGAACGTCCCTTGTGTTTTAAAAACAGAGTACTGGCCTGTATGGTAGCTCATGCCTATAATCCCAGCACTCTGGGAGGCCAAGGCAGGTGGATTGATTGAACTCAGGAGTTGACCAGCCTGAGCAAGAGATCCTGTCTCTACTAAAAATGGAAAAACTAACCAGGTATTGTGGTAGGCAGCTGTACTCCCAGCTACTTGGGAGGCTGAGGCAAGAGGATCTCTTGAACCCCAGAGTTTGAGGTTGCTTTGTGATGCCACAGCATTCTGAGACCACAGAGTGAGACTCTGTCTAATAATAATAATAATAATAATAGTACTCACTACTTGGAGAAGTGTTTTCTTCACTCATTTTTCTGAACTGCCTAAATAACCCTCGTGGAAAAGTGAATTTTTAGGACTTCTATGTAAAATCTCTTTTTCTTGGAGTAGGGGGGAATAAACACCTTTATACAAAGTAAAATGCTTTTAAAATGAACATCTCTGACAGATGGTGGAGGGCAAAGATGGAAGCCTCTACCTGTGAATATAAAAAACATGCTACATAGCAAAATGTGGGGAAATTTCTCGCAAAGAAGGTGAATCTATTTCCAGCTGCATCTGTTCAAATGGCTGGGGAACCTTTTCACGACTACTCTGCTTTGCTACAACTGTATATGCACTTGATGACCTTATAAGCAAAATACGTAGCTTCCAATGTTCATGGACCTTGAATGAGTTCTGACTTTCCCTATGATGTCTTTCCCTATGTGAGTGATGTTCCCTATGGCTACATGTTAGAATCAACTCAGAAGTTTAACAAAATGCCCAGCCCAGACAAAAATGAATAAATAAGTGTAACTGGGAGTTGGTCCAGGAAAAGGGTCCCCAGAGGATCCTAATACATCTTGAGTGTCAACAACCACTCACTATTTAAGAAGATAAGGGCACACGCACGAAGGGGAGACCCCGTAGGTGATGTAAAGAGCACATGCTCTGGAGTCAGGCTTCCTGGGTTCAAGCTCCAGCTCTGCCACTCACAAGCCAACCACAGGTGACCCGAGACAACTGGTTCCTCTAAACTCTGAGCTAGCAACACAGTCAAACCAAAGTGAGGGAACACATGCTTAGAATACTAATCGCTGAGAAATGATGACCATTATCATCACTACTGAATGTTGCTGAGGGCATGGATTCCCATTTGAGGGGCAGATAATTAGTGATAAATTTTGTCATAGTCCTCCTAAATTAGGTATCACCTCAAGACCTTCAATCCCAAGCACAGGACCACTTTGAAGCAATGACAATTAATGAGCGATCTCAGAATCTGAGTCCACCATAAAGTATTCAAAAGAACAGATGGCTTAGCAGTCACTGGGTCCTATCTTGCCAAGGTATGAAATTCACATGTGAACAAAATTGATTAAAGAACTTACTCCTTCCCGAAGAGTCCTATACAGAAAGTTTACCATGAAATTCACATGTGAACAAAATTGATTAAAGAACTTTTCCTTCACTCAGAGTCCTATACAGAAAGTTTACCGAGTAGCAAGCATTGTGCCCATGTAGAGTTCTTTACTCAGCCATCCTTCCATGATTCCCTTTTCCACTTGAATATTTAGCAATTAAATCACTACCAGAAAGACTACATTTAAAGCACAGAGTTAGGCTCGGTGGCTACAAAGACCATTCAAAATTTGAATTCTCTACTAGGGAGCATGAAAATAGACAGGGTAGAAAATTCAACGTACCCAGATAAAAGAGAATTATGAGTCTTTAAAAGCCTGTTGATATCTGAGTGTCAGTTATTAAAACACAATTAATTTAATATAGATCAAGAAGGGATCGATATTTTGCTGGTAACAGTCAGTGTACTAAAAATATACATCAAATTTTTGACTTTCCATTTTGAAATAATTTAAGACCCCCAAGAAGTTGCAAAAATAGTACCAAAGAGTTCTCTTGTCATCTTTACTCAGCTTTCTCTGAGATCATCTCACAGAGCTACAATACATTTTCAAAACCAGGATATTGACACTGGTATAATACCATTAAGTAAACCCTGGGTGTCTTTTCATTTTTACATGCAGTCATTTGCATGTGTATGTGTGTGTGTGTGCATGCGTGCACCCGGGGTACCATGAAGTTTTTATCACCTCACTCTATAGTAATTTTAAAATGAAGAAAAAAATATTTAAAATATACATCTCAAGGTGACATAGTTTAGAGGAGAAAAAACAATAATAAATTAAAATGAGGGCACCTACTGGAAACAAAATAAAGCACCATAGTTTCCAACACAGCAGCTCTGCTTCCCTTGGAGTTCAAAGCAATACTAGCGTAATGTTTGTAACAGATTATATTGCAAAGCTTTAAACTGAAAGTTGAATTCATATAGGCACAAGGGAGAGGGAATATGCAAAATGCAAAACTGGGTAATCATCCTGGAAGATTTCCCACAGAACAAATGCTGGCTCTAAGTCAGAAGGATGAGAAACCGACATTTTCAACTGTTCGAGGTGTGGAAGTCAATTAAAACAACAAACTTATCTGGAAAAATTTGCTGTTCACACAAGTATGCACTGTCCTTTTCACGGCTGAGTAAATCAAAAGAAGAAGAAAACAGACATTGTTTTTTTCCTCATGTTTGTCAGCACAGTGAAAAGAAACGTAGTCCTCCAACCCCTCTCTCCCTCCCTTTCTTCCTTCCTTCTTTTATTTCTTCAGAAATAATTTTGAAGAAAATTGAAGATCTGATTTTCTTAATACTCTCACAGACCTTTAAATGAATGCATACATGCTCATAATTACAAGGAAGGCATTTGCTATTTTGCATCAGTGGAATTTAAGAAATTAAAAACCAAAAGGGGGTTTTCAGGAACACAGCAAAATTGCCTTTTTAATAATAGATTTGACTCCTCTAATCCATTCTTAATCTAATTAAGACAATGAAAAGGATTGGGCTGCCATCTCAGAAAATGGCAGGATGCTATAAACAGTGCAATAAAGTGATCAGTTCACACCCCATCAAATTTACTCACAGTCTGAATAACTGCTCTTATTTTCTGTTACATTTTTACAATTTAACAAATGTTTTCATTCCATTTCCACCACTTCATCTTTAGCTCAAGCACAGGCTGTGTAGAACTCCTAGTTCTAGAAATCTGGTGGAGCAACACACAGTGTGTGATTATGAAACTTTACAAATTGATGCTAACATCTCCAATAAGCAAATATAATAATTAAGCAGTAAACCTTTGGCATTAAAAACAGCAACGGTATTATTAATACTCAAATGGGCACCAAAACAAACAGCATGGATGGAATGTAATGAAATGATTTTACGACTGTGTATTCTTTGCAAGCTCAGCTGATTACACTGGTTATACTTGGATGAGCATTCAAATCTGGAAGCTAAGATTCTAATGGCCTTTCGTTCAAATATTTCCTAGGGAAAAAAATGAGGTAGATTTTTTTTTTTCTATCTTAAGTACAAAATGGAGTACTGGAAAAAAAATGAATTGGCTTTAGTCTCTATTCTTACCACCAACACAAAGAATATGAAAGAGAGAAAAGTACAAACTAATTGGAGACTTTATTTGCTTCCCTTTTTGTTTTAAATAATGAGTATATCTAAAGGAAAATGGGCTAATGTCTTTTTAAATTATAATTAAGATATTTGGCTTTCTATTCAATGATGATACTAACGGTTGAAGAAAAATCTGCCTTATCTCATATCTGAGAATCACCTCTGATTTCTACCTGAATCTGTAGAAATGTCAATGGGAACATTTGTCATATTTTGTAATCACAACACAACTGAAGAAGTATCACTCACTGTTTATTTTTGCAAAGAATTCAATCAACAACTAGCAGAAGAGGTGAAAGAGTCAAAGAGTCTCTATCTTGATATCAAGGACCTACAACTTGCTAATTACTTTGTTAATAATAAAATAAAACAATCAACCAACAATACAAATAATCTCTGGGCTCCCAAAGATAATAGTCCATTTCTCAAATAGTGAGACTTGATAGGAATAATATTTACTGCCCACTAATCCTTAAAGAAGAATCATAGTGAACAAGTATTTCTAAGCATGTAGGAAAAAAAATTCACCCCACTCTACCCGGTGTTATTCATAGTAACAGGGCAATCCAGTAAAGAAAAAATGTTATAATAAACATGCTTATTAGGTGACAAGTATGTATGTTTTGTTCTGCAACAAGATAAAGTTGCTTAGAATGTTTAGGAGTATTGTCAGACGCTCCATGCAATTCTCATAATATATAATTCCACCCTTAGATTCCTCGTTTACATAAACATAACTAATATGAAGAATCCCGACCCCCTACGGTGAGAAAACAGCAACATTTGCTCTCAGTCAGAGCCATCCCTGACTCTGACGTGCAGAGAAGCCAGCTACTTCAGGAAGGTTTTATGCTTACTCCAAGGAACAATCAGATGAAAAGAATGAGGGCCTTAGGAAACGGACTGCGAGGGGAAGGTCAAGGTGTGGACCTGGAGGTGACTTGCCTGGATTCTCCCAACAAGCTCCATTCCTCTGTGTCTATTCACCCACCTCTGAGCTTAGACCATACACCCTTGTTGATTTCATTGTGTTTCTCTTTACCTCAGGCAACCAGAAACCTGAAAATCACAGCTGGAAATTCAGCTTGGAAGTATTTTTCGCTTGGCAAATACAAAAGCAAAATAGTATTTCCTCTCTTGTTTTAGTTAACAGACAAAACAACTTTACCCTTGTCTTCTAACACATTTAAGTGGCAAGATAATGTAGGGAAACTAATGGCGGTACAGAGGCTTGGGGTCTGGGTGTTCCTCCTATATGAGTATTACTCCCAACTCCTGCATTACCCTGAGCAAGTCAAAAGGTGACCTTGACTTTCCCACGGAGTGAAGGGAAAGTTTCGATGCAAAATGTGGTGAACTGGATTACACCGAAAGTGACAACATGATCCACAAAGGGTCAAAAATGGTCTCCAGAAAGGGATAGCTTATCTCATAATAGTGTTTATATATCTTTTGAATTAAGACATTTGAAAGATATGAAATTTCTCATAAAAGTCTCAGGCAATGTTTCTTTGTTTGTTTTAAAGCAGATTGGCAGGAGCTGAGTAGCTGTGCGTGCTGTCTCCCAGTCTGCTCTGACTTTGTCATTTATTTGCCCAGACGTAAGCAAGTATATTTGGTTGGGCTGGGAACCTGAGAATACTCTAATGCAGAATTCTCTAAAGATTTCTGAAATTTTTAAAATCTGATTTATTACTGGTTAATTTTCAAATGTTTTCGATGCTAAAACCAAGATAAAGTAAAAGAAAACAAATGATACAGATGAACAATTTTCTTTATTCAGAGCAGTGCAAGATTTTAAAGTTAGTGATTTCTGTGTAAAATTTCTTTCACAGTTGCATTTGGGAAACATACTTAAAAAACACACACTTAGCAGGTTATTTACTTATTGACCTTTTCTTTATGGCCATGTTAAAAGTACAACACTAACATTCTTATATACATACAAAGTCTGACTTAAGTTTTTTGAAAAGGGAACAAATATAAGGATGTATGTATCTTAAAACCCAATGGCCCTGTCTTAGCTGGGGATGAACTTGGCTCTCTGTGACCTGGGGACTCAACTTATGGAGTTCATCTTTATCAGTGGGTGACAGTGAACTGGCCCCAGTGTCACTGCCTCTAGCAATGGTTGATGTCAAAGGACCTTCAAGGTCAATTACCACAGTTTACAGATGAACAAACCAGCCTAAAAGGTGTCTTCAGTTACCTAACTCCCTGCCTCTACCACTTACTGGGTGGAGAACTCTGGACAAACTAAACATCCCTTGGAGACTGCATTTCTTCATTTGCAAATGAGCAGTGCTACTAGTATAAATGAAAGCACTTTGTACAGCCCCAGTATATAATAACAGCCACCATTCACTGATTGTAGATTATCTTCATAGTAAGCCTTATTATCCTGAATTTACAAATTAGAAAATTGAGGCACCTGTATGTTCAGTGACTCACCCAGGGTTGCAGACAGAATAAATGGTGGAGTAGGCATTTGAACTTACACAATATGACATGAGAACATGGTTTTTAAAGCACTATGTTCTACACATCATGCTCTTCTTATGGCAAGTAGTAGTTGGTAATTGCTATTAATTTTAATAATGATAGTATTTTTATAACCAGACCTGATTCTTCTATCATATCTCCACCTGCTCAGATATGCCAACAGGAAATCTTTATTCACAACCCCTATTCTTTAGCTGTAGTCCAAATTTTGCAATTTTGTACCTAGAGAAAAATGTGTCTATTTTTGTTATTGGAAACTCTCCAGTGGACACTTCCATTTCTGAACAAGCCTCTTGAAGATTTTCCAAATGCCACCATTTGGAAAACCTTAGAGTTGAATGCTGCCACACTTGTCATTTGATAGTCTCATGTCATCCAGGAGGTCAAACAGAAGTCATATATTAAAGTTCCCCTCAAAACATTCCGTATGTCAGGGATGTGCTACATAAATGTAGCATGCTTGTAGTCAATGTATGATAACAGTTTGTCAAATACAATTCACTGAGTCCAATTGAAATTAATGAAGGGTGTAAAAATGACAGCTATCTGACATATTTCAAATCACAATTTGACATTTACAACCTTTTAAAGTTATTTTTAAATGCAGCAGTGTTTAAAATGTATTGAATATATCATATGCCACTAAGCCACTGCTGGGTGATTGGGGATGTAGTCATGGAAATTAACACAGGGTCACATTTCCTAGCCTTTAAAAAATCATGTAGTATGCCTAGATATAAAGGAAATAAGTGAACGTATCTTATGAAAATTAAATAAATGCTACTTTCTACTTATATGTTTGGAGGGGGTGAGTTCATTTCCATGGGAATATATGTTTTGATCGAAACTCTGCTACACGTAGAAATGGGCTTGTATAAGCTTAGTCATGGGCTTCCATGGGGGGAGATGGAAGCAGAGAGCAATGGATGGTGAAGACCAGTTCTATTTAGCTGGGGCTGTGGGAAATGGTGTTGCCAAAGAAGGTAGGGGTGTCAGATGCTGAGGACTCACACTCTAGTCCCGGCTTCAATAACAATTTGCTGAATTCTTACCTTGGGCAAAACATTGTGATTTCATATTTTGAATTTGCAAAGTAAAATAAGCACTGGGACAAACTCATGGTGTGGGAATATGGGTCAACAAAGGTAAATGTGTATGAAACTGCTTCAGAGTATTTGGAACGTGATAATGAATGTAAGTTGTTATCACTTCCTATGGTCTGAATGCTTGTGTCCCTCTAAAATTCATAGTTGAAACCTAATACTAATGTGCTAGCATTAGAAGGTGGGATTAGACCGTAAAAAAGAATCCTCATGAATGGAATTAGTGCCCTCATGAAAGAGTCCCGAGAGAGCTGCCTTGTCCCTTCTACCATACATGACACAGTGAGAGGGTGCCATCTCTCAGTCTGAAAGTGGGCCCCCGCCAGACTCCAAATCCAACTTGATCTTGGACTTTATGGTCTTCAGAACTGTGGAAAACAAATGTCTGTTGTTCATAAGCTACTTAGTTTATGGTATTTCGTTACAGCAGCTATCATTCAATTTATATGTTAAAGCTCCTCAAACTAACATCCCATCTAGACTTCCTCCTTTCTTGATGAATTTTTCCTTCTTCCTGGCACAAACATCCCTACCTAACATTGTTACTGGTGTAACATTCCCAAATAGGGAAGACAAGAGGTCCAGAAAGAGACTCAGCCTTCTTCTGTGGCACCGCCTGGATGCAACTCTACACCAAGGCTTTCCCTGCCTTCTTCTCGCAGGAATGTATACTTTATAGGAAGGTACCCAGGGTACCCCACAACTCCTCTGCTTTGATCTGCTTTATATACTCCTATACTTAAAAAACTCATCACTAGAGAAAAAAAGTAGAGAGATTAAAAACATTAAATGCCACTCTGATCTGAAAAGAGATACACTATAAGTAATAGCTCACTAGGAATATGACTAGGAGACTAAGTGGAATGAAATAATGCAAAGCCCAGGTAACAGTCAGAAGTTACAAAGGTGGACATTTTGGGAAGGTCTATAGTATGGTGAGCATGCCAAAGCAGATGTCCATTTCTGCTTATAAGATAATTAAACCAGCAGGAGACCCAGATTCCCCCTGGTTTTCCCAATCCAATAATGGGTGCAGAGTAAGTGTCTAATAAAACTTGATGAATGAACGCACTTATGAGGGATTGTCTCCTTTGGAAACAAAGAGGTTTTAATACATTGAGACTTCCTGTCTTAGGGATATGAGAGGGTTGAAATGAAGAGCCACTCACAGATCGTGTAGTTTTCCATGAAAAAGAAATTGATGGTAACTAATATATCGAATGAAAATGAACCAGCATGATAATCTAGAAACATTGATCTAAGAATAAAGTAAGAAAGATATCAAACATTTAACAAATTCTTTATTCAACTTATCACACTCAAGCTTATTGTTTCAGTTTATTACTTCACTTAGAAGAGTGAAGTCACAAGAAGCCTGTCATACTGTGATATAACTAGAAATATATATTTTTTCTCTGCCCCCGATTCCTGATACACAGCTTCTAAAATGGTTGGATTCTCTGGAGTGGTAAGAGTGTCTTTTATGTGCTAATGTGGTGTCTGGTGGCTAGAGTCCCCTAGACAGCTTCAGGATGAGACTGGTCACCAAAAAGACTAATTAATGCATAGTTAGGGGATTGGGACTCTCAGTGGCCATCCCCCACCTGTCTACAGAGAAGAGGAGGGCTGAAGGTTAAGCGCATCACCAATGGCCAATGACGCAGTCAGCCATACCTACATCATGAAGCCTCCATAAAACCCTGAAAGGACATGGTTTGAGAGGTTCAGGATATCTGTATATAAGGAGGTTCTTGGAGCCATGTGTGCCCAGGGATGCTTGAAGCCCTGTACTCCTTCTCTCCTATACTTTGTCCTTTGCATCTTTTCCATCTGGCTATTTATCTGTATTCTCGATAAGATCCTTTAAATGGGTAAATGTAAGTAAAGTATTTCCATGATTTCTGTGAGCCACTCTAGCAAATTAATTGAATCCAAGGGAGGAAGTGAGAGGAATCCTGATTTATATCCAATCGACACACAGGTCACACCCTGGGGCTTGTGACTGGCAGCTGAAGTGGGGGCAGTCTTGTAGGACCACGCCCTTTACTGCTGGTTATCTAGCACTAGATCTGGGGAGACAGTGTCAGCACTCAATTATAGAACACCCAGCTAGCATCCCCGGGAGAATTGATTGGTTGCTGGTGGGAAGAATTCCCACCCATTTTGGAGTCGAAGTAAAATAGTCTGTGTTAAGTGTGTGAGTAGGAAAAACAGTTCTTCCTATCTTTTTTTAAGCCAAAGAGGGTTCTCATTGGCCCACAAAAGAGAGAATGCAACATTGCAAGGGTTCTGAAATTCTAGGATAATAATCCCCTCTGTTTGCAGACCCCAAATCACTCCCTCAAACCATGATTTAGAGTACTGGACTCTGCCTTACAAAGCCCAGTCAGATGTGACAGTTTCCAGCCCACTACTCTTCTTTTTCTTTCACTTTTCTTCCCCTCATTTGGAAACAATTTCAAAATAAAGTTTTTTTGCATCTCCAGGCAAGGAAAAAAGGCAGAAATCAAATTCACAATGACTAGAGAAGGGGGACTTGGGGAGAAAAGAATGGCATGTGTAAAGAAGGATGAAGCAGCGGTGTGCCAACATAGGAATCATTTACACAAGCTGCATGATCGTTACTGGATAGCCAAACACAACTGGCATTGTGAACTAGAGTCAACAGGTACAGACTAGAAACACGACTATATCTGTGTCATCCTGGGCAACAAACTTTCTGATTCTCAGTCTTGTCACCTCTAAAATGGGAGAGGTAGTGTGTGCTGCCCTGCCTTGAAGGTTCTAATGGCTGGACTAGGAAAAAAGGTGTGTAAGTAACACATGAGGCGCTATGGAAAGCAAAGCATCTATGACGCCAAGGACAGAAGGAGACAAGCTTATCCACTACCTCCTGCAGTTAATTTCATAAAACATAAAGGCAAAGGTAATGTGCTTATTAATGAATAGCAGATAGGTGCTCCATTCTTTTTTATTTTTAACTAACGTGTATAGGGCATAGATTTCCTCCACTGAAAAACTTGCTATTGCCTATTTGACCACAAAGAAATGACAGCAGTCACTAAATAGCAAAAAGTCACTTAAAAAATTAAAATCCATTTCCCCTTCCAAAAGAAAGCATTCAGGTGTCCCATCTGACAAGCTTTCAATACTTCTTCCTACCAAAGCACAAAAGCATTTTTAGGAGACACTGGACAACCCTCCAAAAAAATTACATTTTGTTTTTTGCAAATCTGTAGGCTCCTGCGAGACACAAAGCAACAAGCTCTAGTCCATTAGTATGACAGGTAGCGCTCTCACTAACAACTGCTTTTTACTCCCTGTGACAAATGTGCTTGGTGCCATGGTTGACGTTTGTGTGGTAATCAGGAGTGATGGAGAGGGGACGTCGGTGCTGCCGAAAGTGCCCCCCGATTTAATGTGAACGATTTGTCAAACGTGCTGTGATAGCAATGCTGTCAGACCCGGGCAGGGAAGCACTCTGTCATCTGTGCGCCAACCAAGGTCACTTTGGCAAGGAGAGGAGGGCTCTTGCCAATGAAATTCTCGTGTTTATCGGTGACGTGCATGGCCTACTTCCCCAATTCATTTTTCCTTCTATTAACAGATAACCATCTCAGGGTTTGGGAGACACTCCCCTGGAAAGGAGCCTGCTATAAGAAACGGTCCCCAAGGTGAGTCACTCGTCGTCACTGAGCACCAAAAACTAGGATAAGAAATGTAAAGCGAGGTCCCCATGTGAACCAAATGCACCCTGGCTGAATGTGACTTTCACATATTATATGTTTCAAAGAAAATGTTGACAATATTAGGCATTGGCCCTGTATTGGGTGGTATGATTTCTAGTTTTATATCATGACCTTCTAGGAATGAAATATTTTCTTAGTATCCAAAGAGCCAAAGGTTAGATGTGGTCTATATATAGCAGGATCATGATGTTGACCAAATGTTCAAAATAAAAAGGAGAAGGAAAAAGGGAGATAAAGAAAAAGGAGAGCATTTTTTGTTAATAGTGAAAAGAATATAAAGCAATGGGCTATCTAGAAGAGGTTGGGTTAGACTTCTTTGTTCCATATTCCCATCAGATTCTTTCTGGCCTCTATCACTGCACTGGGCATATCGCCGAGCCTAGACTGGAAGCAACACAGGGCAGGGAATGTGTCTTATTGAATTTAGCATCCTTATCATCTAACACAGTATATGTTTAGTAAATATTGATAGCATAAATGAATATAATCCATAGATATTCAGTGAAAGGAAATGGGAATCCATGCCAGAGATTGCCAACTGGGCTCCAGTTCAGTGATGAATTTTGTTTGTGGATAAACAATATGTATAAAAAACAATGGTTAGCCGATGGACAAGATGGAGTGGATGGTCTGAAGAATTGGTTATCAACTGATAGTATGCAGGCTAAATTGGGAGCACAGGCAAAATTCAGATTGCACATATGTCCTATTTATGCCTGTTAGAGTTAGCCTGTAAAATGCTTATTGTTTTGTTTTAATTTTTATAAATTAGTTACTAGCACTTAAACATCCGGAGCTGTTACACAGAACCTTGGATTTTGGATTCTTGTTGGGGGGGGGGATCTAGATGATCTGGCAGTGCTGGGCTGGGTATAAACAGCTTTCAGCTGGGACAGTCATCCCCTAGATTCCCCAATCCTGAGAGCTTAATAACACCAGATGCCATTTGTCACCATGTGTGCACTATTACTTTTCTAATAGCAGAGAGACATTTCTCTCTACTGTGTCTCAATCAAAGGGAATCAGGCGCTGAATGAAGTGTGGAATGAATTTTCTGCAGTGACCCTTCTCCTCCCTCATTTACCCGTTCTGCCAGGGCACTGTAGATTTCTGAATTTGTGACCCCTCAGCTATGTCCTCTTGCTGGATGGCCTTCCTGATATATTCAGGGGAGTGACAGCTCCAATTCAGGTTTACTAGAAAACCTGGTCTTAAAATCTCTGATAGAGAAAATTTAAAATACTGGTATTTCATCTGAGGCTTCTCATGAAAGGAAAAAAGTGTATTAATTAAGATGAAAATGATATTTTTTATAATGCTGAAGATATGACCAACCCTGATATCTGCAATCTCAAGCCAACTTCTCATAGTGTGTAGCACCAGTCCCATTGTACAGATGAGAAAATTTTAGGCTTTGAGTTACATTACATCACTAACAAGATGAAGAGTTAGGCCTGGAAAACTCATTAAGTATAAATTTCATGAGCTAGGACCACAACTCCGGTATTTTAGTGAAAGTCCCCAAGTGACTTTAGTGCACAACCAGGGTTAAGAACCAATTTCTTGGTGTTGTTTTAGACTGAAGTCTTACGTTTCCCCAAAATTCATAAGTTGAAACCTAATCCCCACTGTGAGGTATTAGGAGGTGGGGTCTTTGGGAGGTAAGTAGGTTTAAGTGAGATCATGAGGGTGGGGTCCTGAGGATATTAGTGCCCTTATAGAAAAAGGCACTAGAAAGCTACCACTTACTCTTCCCATGTCCCCTTTTCTCCCTAGCCCCTTGCCATTTGAGAATGGGAAGAGGGCTCTCATCAAGAAGTTGACCATGTTGGTACAACTGCGAGATCTTACACCTGCAAGAAATAAATTCTTGCTGTTTAAACCACCCAGTCTATGATATTTTGTTACATCAGTCTGAGCTGACTAATGCACTTTGATTACAGGTTTCCTCCAGCGCTATCTCCCAGATAAAAGCAGTGCAAACACAGATGTCTCATCTCAAGGTCCATGGCAGGCTGGATGAACACAGGTAGAGATGACGTAATAGAAATTGCTCTGAGCTGGGCCTCAGGGAGTTGTACTGTTAAGTCTGGGCTCTAACAAGCTATGCCTTGGCTGTGTTGTAAGGGATATCTGAATGACATTAGTGGCTTTCCAAGGGAGTGAATGGGTGAGGATGAGAATCCTCTCAGAAGTTTTTCACGTTCCAAGCTTCCCTAGACTCTATCCCTAACCTAGAAACCAGAATCTCTTGGATCACACCCAAATATGCATATTTTTAAAAAGTTCCCCTCATGATCCTGATATACATTTTCAGATAAGAACTACTTCAAGAGATGATAAAGATTATTCGGTCCCCATAATCTAGGAGAAGCATCTAGGAAACAATGGGCAGTCAATATGCCTGGTACTTGACCACATACAATCACACACAGAAATTGTCTTGGTTCCAGATGTGGATTTACATGCAGTGGAAAATTGAGTTCCATTCCAGAATTACACTCTGGATCTGGATATTGGCTACCATGTTCTGCCCAGTAAGGAGAAGGACTTGTACAACAAACAACCCTCAACTTCTCATGCAGGTGGCCTAGTTATGCTCAGCAGTAGTGACTCCAGGGGAACACTTCTCAATGGGGACATAGAGCTAAATTTAAAGAAACTGAATAATTCTTTACGATGAAGAGTTATTTATTCACTGGCCTGACTTAAATGTGACTTATTTAATCTGATGCCTCCGAGAGCTATAGTGTGCTCAAAACTGAATGTTTATTCTTTGTTTGTATCCCTGCATCATGCATATAGACAAAAGCTGTTTCATAGAGGGTTCTTACTGTTCAGTGATGAATAAATATAATAAGAATTTTAAAAATTGACTACTGCTATTTCCATGCTCCAGTTTCTCTAAATAGTTTTTAAAGAATAAAAATGAACATAGAATCCTTATTTTCTCATGCCTACAAGTCCTTCCATAATCCCCCATGGCCAGCAGCACAAGGTACAAAGCACTCAGTATATTTTAAGAGCGTATGCATGATCTGGCCTGGACAGCATCTTAGATTTCATCTCTGCCTGCACTGACAAGGGGTGACCTTGTCATTAATTGCAGTTCAAGGAATAAACCTTACCACATGCCTACAACACTTTGATCAAACTGCTTCCTTTTGCTTGGAATATCATCTTCGTATTTACTTCCACAATATCTTTCAAGGTCTGGCTCTGTGACATCTTTTACCTGTTGAAGTAGAATTAATTATTCCTTTTTTTCCCTCCTAATTGTCTGCAAACCACTAGATGCTCAGTCCCAGGTTTGCTTATAGCCCTGGCATCTGCCAAAAGACCTGGGTCATTGCACATGCCCACTGATGGCAGTTGGAAGAAACACACTGATGTGTCTCATTTCCATCCTGATGCCCTCCTGATGCCCCAGGTCCCAGAAGCATACTTGAGAGGACTTACTCTTTCCCAGATGGGGGCGGGGGAAATAGTAGGGGATTTTTAAAATCGGAATTCTTATAGAAACTCTAATCCTGCATAAGAAGTTATCTTTAGACATGGAGACCTACTGGACACTTAGATCACAAGAAAGTTATCCTAAAAGATTAATGATAATTAAACCACTTAAAATAAAGCCTCACGACGATGATCCGAATCAACATCGATCTTCAGAATTGATGTATAATACAAAAGAAGAGATTCAAAAAAAAAAAAAGTCCCATTGCCCCATTTTGTCAATGGAATGGTAATTCACTAATTAAGTATTCAATTTGCGTTTCAGGGCTAAAAGTGAAGCTTAAGCTCTTTTACCTGCTGCAGTTTTAATTACAAGGTCCGTACTCATTTACTACCACTTCCTTCTACCATTCTTAATAAATATTTCTTGAGCACTTACTCTGTGCATTATTTTAATAGGAAATAAGATGGACTAATCTTGCTCTCATGTCTCATTTTTTCCCCTTCCTTTTTTGTCTTTTTAATTTTAGTTTTAAGAAAATCAGAAATGAGTTTAGTAGTATCTTATTTCACCCTAACTAGGAGTCTCTGTTACGCATGCTCTGCTACAGCATGCAGCTGGGCATAAAATGAGGAACCGCCTCCCTTCTCCTGCAAACACACTCTAAAACACACATACATATGCCACACAAAATTCTAGATCCATTAAAGAGGTGCCTAATGGAAAATAAAGTACTTCTATAATTTTTTCTCAATTTTTAAGTTTTTTTCTTCTAGAAAAAGCAGGAAGGAAATTATTTTCCATTTTCCCCCTGCATTGTTATCACTCCCATCTCTTACTGGCAGGTGTTCTGTCTTCAGAGTAGCTTGAAGAAACAGAAGCTTCCTGCCTCCTCTGTGTCACCACCGGGAGGAAGAGACAACGTCATTCCCATTTGTCAAACTCATTCTATGGTCTATGATCTTAAAGAATATGTTTAACATCCTTTAAGTACCTCTTAATCTAGCCATTATTTTTGACTCTCGGAAATGGATACCTGAAGGCCACCATAGACTTCCTCCCCAAATAGACTTAAATGACTTAAACATTTCAAGGAAATCTCTGTGGATTTCACCAATAAAATCTGAATTAATATTATCACTTTACCATATCTAATGGAATTTAAGAAATCCTATGGCCTACTAATTGATGACTAACCCTTAATAAGGGCAAATAGAATTCTGGGTATTTGAGAATCTAGTGATACCTGAGTGTCTAGGACCTGCTCTCATATCACTCTTCCTTTCCTTGTCACTTCAGCCAACTGATTCTCTGTGTTCTTCTAAATCAGAGATTAGAAAGTATCAGAGTCATATACATCTCATGATACTTGTTCCTAACATTCCTTTGAAAGCTCTACCATAGCTATTTCTATGGCAAACTACTTCTGCCACCCAGATGTTAGCTTGAATGTCCATGTTTTTAAGAGGACGTCTATGATCATCCTCTTTAAGAGAGCCCTTTCTTGACCAGTTACTATAATACTGCTATATATTTATTTTTTACCTTTGGTCTCAATGAAGTTTCCTTTTGTCTCTTGTTTATATATTCATTTTCTTTTCCCTTCCATGCCTTCTTGCCTGGAAAAATGTCCATTTCATTGACAGAATTTGCCATGTCTGTCTTGTTCCCTTTCTCTTTCTCTATATCATCAGAATCTAGAATCACTAGGGCATAATAAGCATGCAGTTTACATCAATTGAAAAAATATATGGATTTATATGAGTTTAAATACATTCATGAAGAGGTAGCTTCCTCCTTAATGGACTTCATCAAATCAGCTAAAATAATCTTAAAAATACAATACCCTCCCTCCCCACCCCCAAAGCTTGCTTGACCTAAACCATGACCCAGAACACTCAATCTTCAGCAAAAATTGATAGAGAAATATTTTTCCTTTGTTCTGCCCTCATCAATAAAAAAATACAGATGGTGAGACAATATGAAGGCGTGACCCCCGAGTGGAAAGGTGATACACACACGTCATCGTTCTGTCTTATAGACGGCCAGCAGTGGGTTTCATATGAGGCACTGAGTTAAAGGGTCTTGGATATCAATCAGAAAGGGGAAGGAGCAGAAAATTGTTTGGCTCATTTTTCCTTCTTTGGCAAGAAATAGAATGAGAAACAAACAAGAAGCAGCTGAGGAATGCAGGGTCTAAAAACACTCTATTATTCTCAATACTGCAAAACTGCAGGGAAAAGGAATCTGGAGATTAAAATGCTAGAGGAAAGAAATCTGACAGCAACTTTAATGATCATAGCAGGATTCATGGCCAAAGCATTCTCACGTTTCCTGGCAACAAAGGCTACCTTCTCTGTGTTATTTTAATCCAATGGTATCCTTTCCTTCTGCTCCTTCCTTCTCCTTCCCATTCGTTTTTCCATCCTTCCACCCCAAGGTTCCTTTCCTCTCTTTCTCAATTCCCATTATAAATCAGTCCTTCTCCATTAGATAAGGTCAATAAGAAATCGGTTACAGTAGGATGATACTGAATTCAGCTCTGAGGAAAATGTATTTGCAGTTTTTACCAAGCACCAGCATAAGCTAGAAGAGATTTATAGCAATCAATTATATTAATCAACTAAACTAATATGTTCTCTCAATGATTTATATGGCCACAATAACAAATAAGAAATCGAACTTTTAAAATATCTTAACCAGGTACAGGATTCCAGACACAAATTAATTAAAGTTTAATTTGGAATCTATTCACACTTATTCACACGTTGAAATCAAGGACATTATTTCATCATTTTTTTTTATCAAACTTGTAAGAAAATAGTCATATCCTTCATGGATCCTTTTGCTCTTTGAAAGTCCTCCTTGTAGCTCAAGGAATAAATGATAAAATTAAATTTGAATAAATACTCGTCCTGTTTTTATTCTTTCCAAGAATAAAGTTTTCAGGTGTAAAAGTAGGGACAAGTAATTATATAAAAAAATTTAGGCTAGCATTGTCCAAAATAATAGCCACTAGTCACATGTAGCTGTTTAAATTTAGAAGTAAATTATTAAAAATTAAAGAAAATTAAAAATTCAATTCCTAAGCCACACTAACCACATTTCTTTTTCTTTTTCTTTTTTTTTTTTGAGACAGAGCCTCAAGCTGTTGCTGGGGCTGGGTAGAGTGCCTAGCACTACAGCTGGGTAGAGTGCCTTGCACTACAGCTCACAGCAACCTCCAACTCTTGAGTTTAAGTGAGTCTCCTGCCTCTGTCTCCCAAGTAGCTGGGACTACAGGCGCCCACCACAATGCCAGGCTATTTTTTGGTTGCAGCCATCATTGTTGTTTGGCAGGCCCAGGCTGGATTCAAACCCACCAGCTCAGGTGTATGTGGCTGGCGCCTTAGCCTGTTGAGCCACAGGTGCCGACCCAACACATTTCAAGTTTTCAAGAACTAAATGTGGCTGTTGTGAGCTATCTTGGATAATGTGTATTTAGAATATTGCATCATCATGGGAAGTTATATTGAACACACTTTCAATGGCAAGCAATTATTATACCGGGGGAAGAATGAGTTACCAGTGACATGCCCATTACTTAGTTTTTTTTTTTTTTCTTGCCCACATAGTTCTGTCAATTAGGTATATTGATGCAATTATTTAATAATATCTTTTTCTTTAAATAAACTGAAAACTTCACAAGGGCAAAACTTTTCTGGTTTGCTCTCTCTGTGTCCTCAAAGCCTGGCAAAAGTCTTGTAGAAAGCTGGCACTTGACAAATATTTGATGAGTGACTAAATGATGCCAGGAATGGCAAATGGCAATGCCAAATAATATAAAAGAAAAAGGCATATCTAAGGATGAATGAAAAAAAAGAGAGAAAATGTCATTTAGTTACATAGAAAGATACATGTCAATTTCATCATCTGCCTAGGAAGATCCCAGAAATCAGTTCCATCCTTAACATATGGGGATCTTCTTGCCTAGACGAGCAAATGAACCCTAACTGTATCAGTTGAGGAAACTGTGAAATTAATTGTGTTGACATCTACTTGGGCAGAAAACAGTTAACCCAGCATGACAGGGTTATCATAGTGACTGAAAATTCCTCTGAGGCCCTTGAGAAAAGAGTTGTTTTCATCTCATTATGTCTGCCTTGATAATTATAACCAACTCATCAGCCCGGAGTTGAACACCACGTATAATCACTTTCCTGCATATTTTTTGAAGGAGGAAGCATAATAAGGTAAAATCTGCAGACTAATTTATGACATTTGTGGATCTATTTTCAGGAAAAGAAAAACTACAACACAGTGGGGGGGATTTAAAATTCTCTTCTAAGTAATGCAGATTTTATTTAGAACTGTGCTTAAAATCAAGGAAAAAAAAATCTACCCTCATATAAAAACAAGTAAGGACATAATACTTCATACTTGCTCTGTTGACACACAAGTTTCTATCTTGCTATCCCAATCAGTCTTCTTTAATTTCAAGAATATATTACTAAAAAAGGTAAAAATCCTATATCTGGTTAAATGCATGGAATAAAACTCTAAATACAGAAACATATTATTAGAGAGACCATATAAGGAGAAAGTTACCAGCCTAGTCTGAACATTAGCATATTTATGCAATAAAATAGCCTTGGGAGGGTTTTTTTCTCTAGGTTCCATGTATATCATAAATGAAAACAAAGTAATAAAGCTCTTAGTGCTCTCTTAGTCGCCTTACTGGCCTTTCATGCTCAGCAAGTCATCAGTCAGCTATCATAAGAACATCTCCCTACTCCAAAAACAGTGAACCATTTTTTAAAAGTCACCAAATCTCTGTGTTAAACACAACAGAAAAATAAATCAAACAAACAAATAAGGAAACCTCAACAAAACCATCTGGCTATTCTATTTCAGGTCATAGCTGCTAAAAATGGCATTAAATAAGATTATGAGCAACATGATAACTGATCTTACCCACAGGGCCTCAAAATGAGAAAACAGGTTTCTAAGTTTTGCCGTGGGGGCTACTGAACTATTATTGCTGGCACTATTTCCCTATGGAATCCAACTGATCCATAGAAAATTCTTAATTTCCAGTTGGTGATATGTTTAGATATAATCAGATTTGACTCATGTGGAAGAGTTAACTTGAGAGAGTTAACTTTAGAGTTAAACAGTTTATTTTTAACTGTGAAACATTAGGTGTATGTGGTCTTCTAAAAAAAAATCAATTAAGATGCCCTTCTGTAAACTGGGAATCTGCATTTGCTTGTGAAATTTCTAATCAAAAAAGATAGTTCCACACTTCTCTTTCTTTGCCTTTGAAGATTCTATTCTGTATTAATACACACAAACACACCCCAAACCCTATCTTAAACTGCTGATCACTTTTTACTATAAATGATAGGCATAAAGTTAAGCACAAAGGACCAACAAAACACTTTCTTTCCACTAGCCTGGATTTCTGCACGATATATATATAGACTTTTGCCTTTTTATGTCTTCTTCCATGTTCATTTATTCCGAGCATTCATTTTATAGCTTAAAAGAATGCCTAAAAAAATTTCAACTGTCTTCTCTAGTGAAACAAAGCCCTTTAATCTTTGAGGCTTTTCTAGGAGAATACAGTTGTTCAAATGAAGTTCAAAAGAACTCTTAATGTAAGAACTTTCGTGATGGGGGGAGGGAGTGATTAGCCTGCAGTGTGAATTATGCTTGTCTAACTTAATTTCCAGTTTAAGAGAATCACTTTTCCCCTCTTTACTTTGATAACTGCCAACCTTTACTTATATTACAAACTGACTCCAAGATTTAAAAAGTCTGACAATTATACCTTTAACTCTTAAGTTGAAATGCTAGTGACTCCAGCAAAAAGAATACCTGTTGATAGGAAGGTTGTGATTAGCTATCCTTAGGTTCCACTGTAGGTTTCTGAATTGCCATCAATACCTCATACATAACTTTCAGGAAGCTTTTCATCTTCTAACATGGGGTCAACCCACCTAATAAAGCATGGTAAAACAACTTTCCTCCCCAGACATCATTTTCTATTCATATTTACCCAAACTGGAAAAATGTAGAAAGATCATTCCTTCCAGCCTTTTTAATTACCAAAATTCAAGTTGTTTTTAAAATATCATAGTCCCCCTCGAGATTTCAGGAGAGCTGGAGATCACCATGGCAATAAGAAAATGGTGCCAGCATCATGTTGGCACGACTCACTACACATCTCAGGAGACTTTTGCATGGGAGAGAATTGAACTTGTGTAAGAACCAGGCTCTCCCCCTTCAATCCTTTATTTTGGGAATAAAATGACAAATTTCATGTTGCAGAAGGTAAATAAGAGAATGTTGTAACCATATGCCTTCCTCTAATATACACAATTAAAATGCAATATCAATCTGCTCTCCTGGTATGTAAAGTAAAAATGGAAAGTTAACAGACAGTGGCCCACATGTGATGTCCATGTGCCAGATTCCCTTCACTCTTTCAGGCTTCACTGATCTCTCATGCACCAATCTCTCCGACTCCAAAAGGAGAGAATGCTTCTCAACTCACGGAATGTGGGTGTGATCTTGTTGTATCCTGTTATTCACAGGTTCGTTCATTCATTCTTTCAGTCAACATTTCCTGTCTACTCAGAATATGTTATGCAGTAAGGAACTAGAGGTGGGTAGCACAGGGTAGGAGGAGCCGAGTGTGTGTGTCCATGTGTGTGTTGTGTAATTACAAGAGAACGTGGTAAGTTTAGTGGGAGAGATTTACACAGAATGTTATGGAAATATGGAAATATAGAATTCATGTATAAACTTACAAGTAATTCTATCACATTAATAATTATATTATTATTAATATTTTACTTTAATATCAATATTACAGTGCTATGTATATTAGTAGCACTGTAATATTATTATTCTAATATTGTTTCTAACTATCTCTGCTTCCCTCTCTCCATGGTTGCCAAATGTCTTTTTTATCTATTCTGTTTGAATGAACCATTTCTAGTATCTAAGGGACATTTTAAATGTTTTCATAAGCGTCATGAAAGTTGATGTATGGGGTATTTATGGCAAATGTGTCCCAACAACACTTTTTCAGTCTCAGTGATTCAGACAGAAGAAATTCTCATAACTCCAAGTGGGTTGGGAGGAGGGCTACGTTCATCATGAACTTTTCCCTCAAAAAAGCTGCATTTGGAAAAGCCAGGCTCCGGACTGGTTCCTTCACCTGCTTTTAGGATCTCCAATTCTAGCAGAACTTTGTGTCCTCTGAAGGTGAATCGATTACTGGAGAAAACTATGAACTCCACCTCCAAACCTAACACTGAAATCCAGATGGAAAAGAGATATTTCTCAATGGCTCTTAATGTCTGCTTCTTTTTCCCCTCAGCCACTAACATAGAAAATTCACCAATGAAATAACAGACAGTGGTTCAATGAAATTAATGGGAATTGGCTCAAGAAATTCTTGGAACTGAGGGCTTGTAAGGGTGTTCTTGGAAGAGACGGTCCAGATGATGGAAAGAAGAGAGGCTGTACAGAGTCCAAGCCACGCCTCCCGCTTAGCTGTGGGGCACCATAGAAACTAGGGTTTCAGAGTCTCAGTTTTCTCATCTAGAAAATAGGAACAGTATTTACTTTTTAAGTTGTTAGGGTTTGCTTAAGATGAAGACGGTCAACTACCTGGCACATAATTAACATTTAATCAGGGTTGCACTCCTCTGTCACCCTCAGTGACACCTGGGTCATCTAACAGGAAACTCACCAGCACATAGGAACAGACTGGGGGATATTCAGAAAAAAATACCATTAAGAGAAAAATTCAAATTAAAAGGGGAAAAACACATAAGGGTGGGAGGTTTTGCTAATGATATCCTTAGGAAGATGTGAACATTTACACACCAAAAATTACACTGAAACCAAATTGTCCTTCTGGTGGAAAATTATTACTTTCCAATAATCCCCTTGCGTAGTGGCTGCAATGAAGTCTTCCTGCCTTTATTTCGCAGGGGAGGAGAGTGAAGGAAGACGCGGTGGATAAAGCTTTACACAAGGCTGTTCTTGCTGAGGATTTAAACAAGGATCTATTTGTACATTACAAATAGTAAGTGCAAACACTCTTACCAACTCCAGATCTGAAGTGCAATGTCAAAACCAGTAGTTAGTTTATATGTCATGTTTTGATATAAGAGGCTTCCTTTCTCAGACACAAATCAGTCTGAAATTGCTAAAGGAATACTAAGCAACTGAAGAAATCCAAATGGCCCCCTCAATGTGAACAGTGATGTAGGAAATATTTCAGGAGAGCTTGAGGGCCAATGGTTTTTGAGAAAGCAACTGGTTTGAAAATTAACCTCTTGTTTCAGAATGTGTCTATTTGCTGTGGATCTTGGTGATGCTACATTTCATGTCAAAAATCTTGACCGTAGAGCAAAAGTCTAATCAGTTGCATCTCCTCCATATGCTCAATTTGCTGAGTTAGTCATTTTCATCTGCTGGGCCTTAGTTTCCCCATATTTCAAAAGTCAGCTTTGTCTAGATATTTCTTGGCATTTTAAAGTTTCTGTGATCCTAGGTGGCTAACAAAGATAAAAAGTAATTTTATTTTGTACAGCCATTTGATTCAGTTTTACTGATTTCTCTTTTGATTGGCTCATCTCTTAGAAGCTTTTCTCTCCTTCCCCCCAATACTTCTATTTTTTGGGAGAGGCCATCTTGAGATATAGTAGCTGCTGAAGTAAAAGAAGATCTATCTGATAATAAGGTGACTTGATTGTCTTCAACACTTGAAACTGATGTTTTCCAAATGAAGGTCTCAGAAAGGACTTCTTGATTTTACATTGATCAGTCCTGGCAGTTTCAAATGAGTAATTTTAGTTGCAGGGCCACTCCAAGGTTTGGAACCATTCTATTTTCATTTGAGTTGGGGTCAGAACAAACATAATGTATTTCAAACTGCCAGGGACAATCAGCCTTTCACTTGCTAATCTGTATTTGTAAGTAAAATTGCAAGGGCTTTGGTGCATCAAAACTAGTGTGACATAGGTGAATGGATCAGATTTTCTTCTCATCATCCAGGATAACATGTGATCGAAGACAGAGTATCACCGCATGAGGTTAGCTCGTTCTGTTTGAAAAGACACTGAAGTGCATAATTCTCTCTCTCCTTACTGTCTGAATCATTGACCCTATAAAAATAAATACACGCCGCCAAAAAAAAAAAATCACAATTACTTTAAGAGCATTTAATTCTGATTCTAGACGTTAAAGATCACTCTTTTTTTTTTTTTTTTTTTTTTTGTGAGACAGCTGGGTCATTGTTACTGGATCCATATCTTACTTTATTACATAGATCTCTAAGCATACTGTAGGTTGAAGGAACTAATTTTTTTCATTTTTTTGAAACAGTCTCACTATGTCGCCCTCAGTAAAGTGCCGTGGCATCACAGCTCACAGCAACCCTGAACTCTTGGGCTTTAAGCGATTCTCCTGCCTCAGCCTCCCAGGTAGCTGGGACTACAGCTGCCCACCACAATACCCAGCTATTTTTTTGTTGCAGTTGTCATTATTGTTCAGCTGGCCCAGGCCGGGTTCTAACCCGCCAGCTTGGGTGCATGTGCTTGGCCTACCCACTGAGCTATAGCCATCACCCACAAAGATTATTCTTTTTAACAAATGAAAACATTGTAATTTATATTAAATAAAACACATGAAAATTCTGTTATCTGTACAGAAAGACGCTTGTGAAATGAAATGCAAAGACCTGCGGTGGTAGTGGTTTATCTCTAAGCCACTACAGGTTGGATGCAAACACTATTTTTAAATTGAATATCTTGATAGAATGTGATTTCCAGTATCTAGAAGAGAGAAATTTGTTTTATGACAACCCACATAGCTAGAGCCATATTCAGTTAGTTACTATACTGCCATGTGGGTTAGACTAAGCATTATATTTTTGTAGATTATATAGTTTAAAGATTAAAATAAAATACCATGTGCTTTCTCAAATTTGCATCTCACATATTGCATTTAGGTGCAAAGTCTGATGATATCTATCAATGGGAAATACAACTTCTATGGCTAAAGACAGAAGGAACAGAAAGCTGACACCTGGCATTGTATGATATGATCTTAATACAGTTTAATTTTAGTAGTGGATACATCAAGCCAAGATTTCCAATCCACTAGCAGATTTAAGGAATTCAAGTTGTTCTTAAATACTGTGGCTTTTAAAATTGTTTCAATTTTATATAAATGCTCCTTTTCCATCAGGCAGGGAACATACAACTTAAAGAATATACATGGCAGTCCAGATATGTGAGAAAAGGCACATTTCAGCAATGACAGATATGCGTCATCTCTAAATCTACACGTGGTGGTCACTCAATGACATCTGCTGATACTATGAGCATGGTGTGCCAACAACATGTGCATTTTTGCTTAGGTGGATGAGAAAAAAGAAGCAAGCACTCCTGCTATGCAAAGACTCATGCCAGAAAGGCTTGTGAAATGAACTGCAAAGAAAGACCCAAAATGATGGTTTGTCTCTTACACCTAGAAAAAATGGCTGTACCCAGAGACATCCTTGCCAATTGCAGGAGGATTTCTATTCCAGTGGACAGACCCAAAGAATACAGTGCATAAGTTAACATCTAACACCAAATCTAGAACTTACAGTGAAGATGAGGATAAATATTTACGGTTTTAACTGTTAATTCCCGACTTCTCTTCTCAGGTAGGTAGAAGCTTAGAACAGCAGACACTGACCAGAGACCCCTGGCTTGGGGCTAGAATTGAAGTGTTGAACTCCAAATTTAGTTCAATTTCAGTTCTCATTTTATAGGGTCCAAGATGAGAGGCAGAATTTATGTCCATAAGAAAATGATCAAACTAGGATACATGTCTAGAAGATTTACAAAAGAAGGCAGAACGTGGAAAGCTTTTCCAAGGTGAAGGCCCTTGTAGAAAAACAGCTATCTTCTCAACAGTTGCATTCTCAGCAAAGAGGGGACAGATCACATAATCCAGAGTGATTCAATTAGGACTCAAATAGCTTCAAAATGAGAGGAGTGCCAGTCTCCAAAAGTACAGAGTTAATTCCACAGGGCATGGGCTTTGTCTATCTGTATCAGTAACTATATTTTCAGAAGCTACTGGCAGGATCATGTAAAGTGTGAATACCTAATGAATATTTATTCCAGGAATAACTGCTAAATGACTTTTAAAAAATCACAAACTTCGTAAGATGAACTATTATGCAGTTATTAAAGTTTTTAAGCATAGAAAAAGATCCCAAGAATTTCAATTTTAAATGTAGGTTAAAGAGTAAATATGATATAAATCTCATTGTGTTAAACATTTTATAATATGTGCCTAGAAAAATATTTGAACTCACATTTTCCCCACAGCATAGGGTATAATGTCACAGAAAGTAGAAATATAAAACTTATATTTTTCCTATCAATAAAGAATATGTATTTTGTTGACATTTAAAGAGGAGTTTTCTTTAAAACCAAAGCCAAAATTAGTCCACATAACTTTGTATATAGCCACCCTCAAACTCATGGCACAATAGCAAAAGCTTCCAAATTTAAGTGTTTAGAAGTATTCAGGGACTGATGAAAGAAAAAAGAATCAGGCAAATGAAAGCACATGTAGGAGGCACCATTCGTGCCAGTACAACAATATTGCAATCAATGTAAAACTTTATGGGTAACTGATACGTGGAGAGAATTGACGGTTCTAAATATGCTGAGGTGACAAAATGCCAGAAGGATCTTAGCTGCCTTCTACTCTAAGTTGCATCTATAAATAACATCGGTTAAAAAACCCACAAATGGAGACTTACAGTAGTCTAGACTTAAAGTAATAAAGGAGTTTACCAACATTTCCACATTGTTCTTGCTGAGCTGGGGCTGCACTTCCAGGAGGAGAATAGGATGCTCCAGTAACAATCTCAGGATGTTTACCCATTGATGAATCAGGTGTCACCAGGACAAAAAGGCACTTACAACTTTGGGATGCTTTAAAAAAATCATCCATAAAAGGTTACCAAAAATCTTTCCAAAAAAGGTTACTGGAGAAGAAGTCTAACTCAGCAAGCACTTGGAGCTGAAGAACCACAGCTTGATAAAATTTTGATTCAGTTCTGTCCACACGTATGACATTCTTTAGTGCCCAAACTTGGTAAAGTCCTTGTGCAAGAAGGGACGAGTACACGTCCTGATTCTGTACTGGCTTGTACTGCGGCATGGACTAACCCCCTGCCAGCGCCCACTGTGTCTGCATTGTCCTGTTCTTCTGCTTTATTTGTTAGGGTACTTACCCTCTCAGTGGTGTATATAAAAACATATGTACATTGCCAAGCATTATGAAATTGTTACTTCGTATTGCACCATGGTTAAGGTGTATCAGAGCACGGAATATGTCCTGCTAATTTTTCTTGCCAATGATTGTTAAGAATAAAGCCAACTATCATTTTGTGAGTGGCTGTTCTATGTAGAAACACAGCTAAGGACTTTATGTACATTTTTCTGCTGTTTACAGTTTCATGAAATACTGCCCCCATTTTATAAACAAAACTGATATGTAGAAAGTTTAATATAGTTTCAAAATCTTGTAGAGCCACTAAGCATGATGATTGTGTAAGATAGCCTACTTTAACCACAATCATTACTACTAATCATAAAATAAATGGCCAAAGGGAGAAATATTTTGAGAACTGTCTCTTAAGATCTGATTAGAATTATCTTCACTGTATACCTTATAGAAACGAGACTTACTGGAAACTGAAATTAATTAGAATAATTAATTAGAAAACTGAAAATAATTAGAATTGTGTTCGAACACTCAATATAAGTTCCTTGGTTGAGTAATAGATTGTATGTTTACCTCACAACAAAACACAAACTATCAAATCGTATAATCTTTCTCTGGGTCCAAAAAATAGAAAATGTTTACATCAGTCATTAAATCCAGGAGAAGATGAGCCCAAAGAAACCACATATGTTTTTAATGTAGAACTCGTCAAAGTATTTAATGTGATAACAGTTATTGGGAAGTGCTAAGAAAAGGTTGCGTATGAAATATTTCTCAAATATACTCCACCAAGGAACCTTTGCTTTACAGAACTTCCGACTAGATTGGTTTTGTATAGGTTGCATCGTAGGAAGTTCCACCCTTGGGGAAGCTAGAACAGGCAGAACACTCCCATCCTCGTAGGGCACTTACTGCAGACGGAGATGGGTAAAGACTAACCACACCACATCAGCATTCCATTTTGCACAGCCATGTTTCAAAGAGGCAACCTGGCCTGTGGTAGACTAATACAATGGGGACCTTTTAACAGATAGGCCTTGTTTTCTTAAGAAGAAAAGAAAGTAGAAATGGGAGAAATTTCTTACATCGTTGTATGCAAATACATAGGTATTTTAAATGACATTTCAGAAAATATTGCCTGCTAAAGACAAATCTAAGAGAAACACCAAAACACTAAACTCTCATATTCAAAAGGAAAGAAATGTTTTACTGGAGAACAAATAAAAACAAAGGAAAACAAAATCCTACTAAATTAAAAATCTAATTAAAGAGGAAAATAATACTGTTCAGGCATGGCACCACTTTTTCTGTTTGTCCACACATACATATAGACACAACCGAATAACTAAGATAAACATTATCAAGACATTATCAAGAGAAGAAAAATAAATGAGAGACGCCCCTATTAAACGTGCTATCAACTTAAAATAAAAACACTGTAGTAACAGTGCAAAAATATATATGTACATATATGCAATACGTATAGTCAAGAACACGGCATGGATCAGAAAGCCCTGCAAGATGCCATACTGAATAAAAAATTTAATATAGAATACAGGTGGAAATTTATTACCTATTTAAGAATTTAGACCCTCATATCACACACAAACTCACGTGCATTTCTAAAGAATCCTCACAGCATAATAAAGAATTCCAGAAACAAAAACTCAAATTTATAAACTATTCCTTTAAGGTGGTAAAAAAAAAAAAAGTTTGAACGAGATTATGGATGATTTTTTATTTTCTTTAATTTTTCTTGCTAGGACTATTCTAATTTTATAGTTAAAAATATGCATTTAAATAAAATATGCTAATTTCTGTTACTATCATAAACTTAGTTGGCGAATATTTCCACAAAAGCATTGGATGGAAAATGGTGTAAAATGTGGTTTTCAGTATTCCTGCATGTTCTACACAATTCACATTTATTTTTGAATTCTGGCAGTAGTTTAAAAACTAAAACTACTAGTCTTAGAACAGTCAAATTTCACTACTGGTTTGATCATATTCGATACTTGTTCAATATTTTGTATATTATGCATTAAGGAAACATTGTACAGAGGCAGCAAATGACAGGACTGTGGCTTTCTGACGCTGGTAAATGTAATGCCCCATTCTCTCATGGACAGAAGCACTCGTATCATCCTATTTTTATGTTTCTTGGAAATCTGAAGGAAAATTTCAAGAACAAAGGGACAAAATAAATTGAATGAGACTCCACCAAAAACTAAAACCAGAAGGCCAACACTTGCTGAATAACCAGCATTCCTCCTCATATTATCCTTTGCAAAACAGCAAGTAAGTCTACATAGGTCCTATCTACATGTCTTTCCCACATGTTCAGCAAAACTCTGCAAATAGTCCTGTGTATGCACCCTGTGTTTTAAGGATTCATATTATGTCAGTATATACTTACAGTAGCTTTTATTCTTTTTTGTTGGTGTTGTGTTTATTTATTTATTTATTTTTGAGCATCTCAATTGATTGTCGAAACAGAAACGGATTGGAAAGGTAGTCCATGATTAAATCAAAAGGAAATAACCTTTTCCAAAGCTTATTCATATCAGTTTATTTGAATGAAAACTAACTACCTTGGTAGGTACACAATTACCTTCTAAAATGAATTTCACTCAATATATCCAATTGATGCCAAGCAAGAAAAGCTATCAGTCTAGAAATATGATGTGATATCTCAAAGAGAAACTTGCATGAATATTCAATGTAAATATGCCAATTATCTGTATCTCAGCACCATCACCAGACTTGGTCTCTTGCTACAACCAGGTGGGCTGTGAAAATACTTAGAATAGGAAGCCAAGAGGAATTCCCTACCCACGCTTGTGGCTCCCCCCACCTCTGCAACACAGGTTTTCTACTACATCATCCAGTGGACATTTTCATATTGCAATTATGTTGCACATTCATTTCATTTATGATGAAACATATGGAAACTTAATTCTCTGAGAAGGTGAACAATAAGCCCTGGGAATATCACTCACTTTTAACAGATTGAAATGGTCTGATCACCTCCTGCCATTCCCAGCCTTTTTCTGAGCCAGTTTGCCTCTTCGGATCTCAGCATGTGATTCCCATTAATGGCAGCAGAGGGAGGTGCTGGAGCTCTAGGCGCCCACACTTGTGAATCCAACCAGACCTTTGTAAACCACCAGGCTCCCGGGCTAAGAGGGGAAAAAGCAGGAGTTTCCCAGTCCCAGTAATGCTTTCTGACATATAAAAAGGAAAAATAGTTACACCTTTCATTGCATCACTGTAGGAAACTAATTTGTTTTGACATATTGAGGAGTAATCTGATGTTCGTATTTATTCCGAAAAAAGCTGTATTAGCTAAAAACAAATTTCAATGACTAAAACCACAGATAGATAATCAGACATGTACCTCTACTGAGCATGGTGGAGATGTGGGGAATTAACTATTACTCATAAACTTCTCTTTAAGGGAATCTAATTTCTATCACTCGGAAATCTTTTCCAATTCTCTCTAGTACCACCAGCACCCAGGACACAGCTGTCTCCAGGAGCACATGGAAACATTATACACAGAACACTAGCGTGCATTGATCTGACCGCTGGTATCATGCTTCTCCTTCCAAAAGGCCTTATAAATGACCGTGATTGAAGAGCTATTTCAATACTATTCTTGGCACAAGGACAGTCACTGAAAACGTTTCTGAGCTGCAGCCTGTTTCACAACAAGCTGGCGTACCACCTTATTTATTTATCCTCAGTTTATGAAGAGCCAATACTGAAAATTCAATTTAAGCCTAAGAATCACCAATATACTTCCCCCAATTTTTCTGGTTAGAAGAGGGATACAGAAACACATTGGGCCTTAAAGGTACAGAAGAAAAGCGGGGGAAAAACCCTAATGAAATCACCCTGAGGGATAAGGGAATTGGAGTTCTAAGTATTTCTTTAACTTGATTTTTATTAAATTGTAACTGGATACATTTATGGGGTACAATGTGATGATTTGATATACAATATGCAATGCTTAAATCAAACTGATTAACATAACCATCACCTCACTTACTTCTTTTTTTGTGGTAAGACATTTATACTTTACTCTTAGTTGTTTGGAAATGTGCTCTTGTGTTGTGCCCATTAGGTGAGTTACAAGCATTGAAAGAGATGAATTGCATTAACCCCTGCCCTTCCCCCATTATACTCACTGCCCACTGGAAACAACAACAGAATTACTAAAAATCCCACACTCTCTAATGGGATGGTAATAGGATTCAGAGGCCATTAGGGTAAAGGCAATCCATATTTTACACTGTAATAAGCTCAGACTGAAGATGTTGCACCCCCCCCCAGAGCTCAACAATTACCAATTTAACATTAACAATCCACAAGCACTTTCAAAATTGCAAATTAAACCCAAGTTAAAAGTCAAAGATCTATTTTTTAACAACTGTATGTATTTTTGTGAGCTAAAATCATCTAACGAAATTGAAATTTTTTTTTGTTCGCTCAGTTATTGATTATTACTCATTCTAGAATGCTTTGGAAATGAAGGATACTGTGATTGTTATAAAGGTGATTATAATTCTCTACAAACAGAATATATTTGCTCATGGCAAGTACATTCCTTTTTTTTTTTTGAATTATTCTTTTTTTCCCCTAAAAACATTTTCTTATTCTAGAAGAAATATAATAAACCGTCCTGGGTATTAAGAGTTTCCACATCAGAGATGGGGGTGGATTTAACAGCATACTCTTTGGATAAGGAAAGAAAGAGTGAGACAGAAATTTACATTCTGCGACCATCCTCATGGAACAAGTGATTGAAGGAAGGGGGATATACTTAAAAATAAAACAGATATTATAAGCGTGAACTCAAACCATTTAATATGCATATTGTTAGAGGAAAGTAACCTGACTGGCTTTATGTTTATTGCTACAGTCATTCCTTGGCATCTATAGGAGATATACATATATATGCCTTACATGAAATAGCATAGTATTTGTATATAACTTATGGACATTCTTCCCTGTATCTTAAATAATCTTTAGATTTCTTATCGTATCTAATACAGTGCAAATGCTATGTACATAGCTGTTATGTTGCATTGTTTAATTTCTATTATTGTATTTTTTTAAAAATATATTCACTCTGAGGTTGGTTGAATTCAAGGATGGGATCCTGTGGATAACTGTATACTTAAACTAATAATTTCAATTTGACTAACATTTGTTATCATATTGTCATCAAAGTGCCATCTAGGATGGCTTTAAGGTTGTTTATGTGTTCACATATACATAAAAACACAATGGATTTTATGAAAATATTTTGATTGAGTTCTTAAATTTCACCAGAGATGAAGAAAATGATGATTAATCTCCACATGTTCCTATGTTTAACTTCCATGACACAGTATTAAAAAATGGAATCCTTGATCTAACAGCTAGTATTCCCAATCTATGGAAGACTAGCCAGACACTGTCTTACCCCACGCCTGATAATATGCTGCAGTTCTTCCTGAATAATAACATTCTAGTGCCACTTTAATCATGTTAATATATGGAGATAATCCCATTTTATACCCTTGATAAAATATTCAGTTCCTCCTTTAGACAACAAGAAACAACACTGAGCAAGGAGTTGGATGATAAAGGCAAAAGGTAATTACAAACAACAACAATGGAGAGATGAGGCACCATGTCTGAAGGTTCTTTCCACCTCCTTCCTCAGGCCCCTCTCCGAAGTCATCATGCATTTGTGAATTAAGAGGTAGTAAAACCTGGAATATAGCTGAGTTTAAATCACACAAGATTTAAATTGTCCATTCCTTAATTCCAAATCCATTCTTAACCATATTTTAGGGTACTATAAAAAGTTCTACTTTGAGGCTATGATTTTACCAAAATGACCAAGTTTTTTTTTTTTTTTTATTAAGCCATAAACACATAGATCGTGTATACCTTAATGCACTGATGGGGTACAATGTGCTGATTTTATATACTGTTTGGAATGCTTATATCAAACTAGTTAATATATCCTTCACCTCATTTACTTAATTATTGTATTGAGACACTTATACTCTATACTTTATAGATTAGACATGTACCCTTGCAATATGCACCATAGGTGCAGTTCTGCCATTTGCCCTCCCTCCATCAAACCTACCCTCCTCTCCCATCCCCAAATGACCAAGTTTTAAAGACAAATAGAAGTAGAACAGAACCTCTGATAGCAGCTGCCTGCCCTAGATGTGGCTTAGTTGTCTAAATGTGCCCATAGACACAGGACGATGCCCAGGTGTGGGCATCTGGAAATCTCATGTGAAGAAAGCAATCTTAAGTTACATGGTACACGTATTAAAAGGAGGATTGGCACCTACTCATGTCTGAGCAACTAGGGACAGCTCGACTTTGTCAAATAACTTATCAAAAACATTTAAAGTGGAGGGTTGGGAAAGAAAGCAGAGTAGTATGATTTAGGGGGACAAGATCCTCATAATAAAATGACCTGGTCCCACAGACACAACTAAAAATAAATCAATACACACTTATCCTGCAGCCTCATTTCTGAATCTCCAGTTCCCTGCAAAGTCCCTGATTTTGCGCAGCCACTAAATCCACACTCATGGTTGCACCTCCAGAGTCTTGGTCTTTCTTAAGCAATCCTATTATCTCGAAATCAATCATAAGAGTGGAGAGAGGTAGTCGCCACTTTTAAGTCACCCCCAAACAAATCCACCTTCCACTGTAAATTACATGATCAGAAACTAAAGAGGAAACAACTAAAAGGTGTACAATCTGCTCCAACTAAAAGGATGGTTTGTGTGCTAGGACTGAGGGATGTGGATCTGCTTTGGGGGAGTCAGCAGAGGCAGAGGAAAGGTGACACCTAGGAGTATTCTGAACCTGCCTAAAGTAAGGCGTAAGTAGCTGCACATTCGTCCAAGAGTTTTTGGTAAAGAGTATACTGCCAGGTATCTTTCTAGACATCAGTGATTCGGCAATTGACAAGCTAGACAGAAATGGTTCCTGTCCTCACTGAACTTAAAACTTTATGTGAGCTATAGACAATTAGAACAGCAGTTATTAAAGTAAGGTTAATGTTACAATAAGGTAAATGCATTGTTACAGGCTGACAGAGCCGGATCCCCTAATTTAGATTTAAGGAGGGTAGTCAAGGAAAACATCTGGGAGGAAGTGACATTTAAACAGAGAGCTAAAAAATGAATAGGATTTACTCAGGGGCAAGCTGGAATGTTAATGAAGACAAAGAAAACGTTGGCCATTTGAAAAGGGGGAGTTCTAAAAGCTGAAAAGGAACTTTTTTAGGGAAGGAACTGAGAAAGGAGAACCTTGGGAGGATAATTATAGAGCCTCAGAGTCCGGGAAGACGGTGTATGGGGGCATGCAATTCCCCTGAAAACTCCCTGAGGACAGAAAAGATACCATATTTTTCCTTAATTTATAATCGGTAATAAAGTAGAGAGATTAGGCATTGGATTAGGATTAGGCCACTGATATTTATTGACTGTCTATGGGAAATCTCTTAAGGATGATAGAAGCCATTTTTAACCTAAAGTTTTTTAACTCTTTACATAATTACTCTCTAAAAATACTTAGTAGATTTTATATTGTTTTTATTTTGTTTTAAGGCAGTATAGCTTTGGGATGTGTGTGTGTGTGATCGTAATGCCTCTTCACTGCTCCATCGGCCTCATTAGCTCCTATTATTTCATCTCTGACCACTCCCTTTTAGCCATTTCTGTATTCAACCCCTGGTTTAGGATTTATCACAGAGGGAAATTGAGCTAAAATGCAATCCACAATAGTGTAAGTAAACAAATATGGGAATAGCTTATTGATAGATTAGTTCCAAGTGTGAGTGATATGAATACGTGTGAGGCCTATTAAGTTCTATGCCAGGGCATCGCACCTCAGCTTAAAAGACTGTCATTCATCCCCAAATTCAGATGGCATCTAAGGCCCTCTTGGGCCATTTCTCTTTGCATGGAATGATATATCAAAGCCATCCACAACTCCACAGTTCATAGCTACACGATGTCACCTGTACACTTTTTTGCACATGAATTTTCCTGAGAAAACTTGAGAAACATGTTCAACTGTGTAGCAGTGTTCTGGACTGTCAACAATTTTAGCTTAATATAGAAAATAAATCACAATTTTCTAATACATTTTGCCAAAATCAGGGACATTTAGTTCATAAGAACAAATAAAATTGCAACATATAAATCATGAAATCATTCATTTCTAAGAGTCAAGGAGACTGAGCTGGCAGCTAAAATAGAAATGGTGTTTTGGATGTACTAGTCAAGTGTTTAAAAACAAATTACCTTTTTTGTTCTGGTAACATTAAAAAAATCCTCAAAAATGCTTCTGGAGAATCATAGTGTGTTATAATAAACCATAATAAAGTAATTACAGCCTGGGTTTCTACAAAAGTTCTTGCCATGTAAATGTTCATTTATCTGAAATTTGCTTAAAACAAATAGATTAGATTCATTTCAGGAACAAGAATGACATGACTTTTCTGTTAACACTGATTAATGATTTCAGTTTCTAATATCATTAGTTGATGATCATCATTTTACCATTTGAAAAATAGTCTCCAGAATCTGTGGGTCTCATCTAAACATGAATTTTTGCTTATTTCTTATATTCTACTGACCTCTAGAGACTGTATGTGTGTCTATAAATCACATAGGATGTGTCATTACAAACACAAAGGACACATGTATCGCACAGACCATAGAGATCAAGAATAAAAGAATCATCACATAAGCCCACTTCATTAGAAAAATATGCATAATTTCTTGCCTTTTCACATAAAACCTTATTTGTTCTGTGTTTAATACGAGGCACACTGAACACACCCTCCCTCATGTTCTTCACTTAGGCGAATGATGTGTACAACTCAGAGTTGTAAGTCTCAGACAAACTCATCCCATCTTTGGTTTGTGACCTACATCGGCAGTAAGTGGTAATAGAGAATTCAGGAACCCTGGCCGGGCTTTTCCATAGAGCCAGATTTATTTTTAGTTGGGACGAGATTACGCTGTGGGAAGATCTCCTTTCAAATCATACCTGCCTATATATTTTTTCCAACTCTTCCCTTGAGCATGCAAAACATATAAAGCATGGGGGTACCTAGTGAGAACTCAGATGCCTTTTGGAGTCCTTGATTTTTTTTTTTCTCTGCCAGTGTTTCTAATTACTAAATATGCCTATGTTTGAAAATGCAACATTTAAATAATTCCTAATTTCAGGTTAGATCATGAACTCCTAACGAGTTAGCTGTGTTCATACTGGCATCCCTGGTACCTGGCACACTCCGTGTCAGATTGTGAAAAATTAATAATGTCAGCTGGGAGAAAGCCCATAGTATCTTACTAGGAATAATATACCCATTCATTCTCTCTCTCTCTTTCTCACTCTCTCTCTAGAGATACAGATATGGAGATAGGTACAGATAAATGCACATACATATGTTCTCCATACATATGTGTGTATATATTTATGTAAATGCATACACACATATAAATGCAAAGAGGCATCTTGTACATATATAACTTGCGTCTAGACTTATTCTTGATTTTTCTAGCAGTTATTTTACATTTTCATCTTTAAGTACTGTATTATTGTTTAAATTTGCCTTTAAAATATGGAATGAAAACCACTGGTCATTATCCTACATCATCAACTACACCTGAACGTTATAAAAATTCAAGCGTATTTTTTTTCTAACAGTCTTAGTTTTAATCCAGTGACAAAGAATATTTTTTTAAGTACCCTGGGGACAATACTACTTTTTTCTCCTTAGTGCATTATGTCAATTACAGTGTATGTATTTCACCACTTAACCTCACATTACATATTTAGACATAAGGACATCTCTGAATTTAGGCACCTCAAATTGCTACCAAATACTAATAAAACACGTTCGTCAAATAGAGTCTATAGGACAACAGTGTGTGTTATTTGATGAGACATTGTTACAAGGTGGCAGATATGAACAGAAGATTTTGAAAATGTCCAAGCCACAACTGACATATAAGAAGAAGATAGGAAATACAATTTAGGTTCTATAGTAATACTCGAGAGAGAGAATCCCACTCTGATCTGCAGACTTGGAAGGAGGCTGATAACTTCCATCCTGGTCTATAATAACCTCTCCAGAAAGTCTAACTCTGCTTCCTCTCCTTTCGCCATTTCAGCCTAATTCTGATATCAAAAATAAATAATGTATCAAAGTTAACTGGCATTCAGCTAACAAGGGAAATGGGATGGGTCTAATGTTAGAGGGTAACTAACTAGGGCTTCGGTACCCCTAACCTGTTTCTGTACTTAATGCCTGAGGAACCTGTAATGAGACTGCTGGTCCACTGCAGAGTGTACAGAATGGACGGACACTTGCTTCATCCATGTGGCTATTAAAAATCCCAGCTAGGCCCTCGCCCTAACCATGGGAGAAGGGAGAAGAATGGTGCAAGACAGAACGATGAAACCATTAATTGCCTTACTTTGTTTGCTCCTTAAACAGGTTGGCATGATATTGACAAAAAAGCAGTTACAGTCAGCCATCATTTGTAAATAAAAAGACACCGCCCTCCCCCCTAAACTGAAATTTAGCCAGTCAACTTTAGTGAATAGCTACAGAATCCAGAATTTTTACATAATTAGCTCTTCTCAACGGCAATTCACCGGTTTGGATTTTGCTGCTCAAATACGCCCTTCCATAGCATTAGCAGAGGTGCCAATGATTAGAGAAATGATTCACATCAGGTAGTTAGAAAGAAGACAGGGGAGTCAGAGAAGAAATCTGGATAATCCCTGTGCTGAAAATTCAACCCTGGCTAATCAGGACTGTACTATATAGGCAATTATGATTCTGTCCAGTTAAGAGAAATTTGTAATCCATTCAGTTTCAAGCCTATAAAGTAACATTTCTCAAAAACTTGTATTTCAGCCTCCAATGGCTTAAAAAGTTCTTCTTACCAGATTGTCTCCAATTACAGAAATCCTTCCCAAGTACAAGGCTGCAGAAGTATATTAAACCTGCAGGATACCATGTAGCTGGCTGTTGTACAGAGCTTTACAGCACATGCGGTCCCAATGCATGATGTAAAATTATGGAAGCAATTCACCAACTGGAACTCTGTTTTTTCAGGTCACACACGGTGTCTTATATACAATGGGTGGGTAAAATATCTTTGAATAAAAGATTTAGAATAGTAAGCAAAAGGAGGGACAGATAAATGTATACTAAATTGTGAAACCTCCTCCCAACACACACACACACACACACACACACACACACACACACAGCGGTTAGGGCTCCTGTGGATTTCAATAAATCTCTGGCCTCCCTGTCAGTCATGGAGAAGCTCTAGTGACCACAGATCTGTAAGTCGGGACAACGTTTGGTCACAACTGCTGTACTGTCAGAAGAGCTGAAGTCAGCAGTAAAAGAGGCACCTCCAGTGCAAGGCTCAACTTTGGTGCTTTATCAAAACACGGTTTGTGCCTAGCGAATGACAGATCATGATAGTATGGCTGCAAATTTCCATAATACTAAGACACATCCCTCCAGTGAGTACAACATGCAAGGTGGTGTGTGTTATGGATCTGGGAGTGCTGAGGTTTTCAGGGTTTTAAGAACCCTCTGCAAACACACAGAAGCAAAACAGTCAAATGAGGCAGGCTGGAGGAAACAGAAAAAAAATCCACCTACATTCAAGGTATGAGACAATAATTTCTAAGCCTTTGGGATCTATTTTTTTCCTTGCATTGTTATGCAGTCAAGTGTATGACTGATGCCTTTTGTGCTTGATAATGTCAAGTGTGAATGTCATGGGCAGCCCCCCATCTCTGATGGTATTAAAATGGTGGGAAGATGAAAAGCTTGGAAAAGTAAATGGAACAAATTAAATTAAAGTGGATGGAGGATGAAGAAAGTCACGCATCTATAGTTTGGTTCGGAGGTGATGTTGGTGACCCTGTATACCTAAATAGGCTGATAAAATCGGTGTCACTGAGGAAAAACATGACACTCCACTTAATCGTGCTAATAATTATTTTTGCTCCGTCTCATTGCGAAGTCTATTGAGTACAAGAAAACATCTTATGCGTTCACATATAAACTTCCATTATATAGTCTACATAGCCGAGCCTGTCAGTCAAACACTCGAGGCGGCAAAGAGTTCAAGGCAAGTTAGTCAAGGTTTATAGAAAGTAGCTGACAACACAAGCAGTTCAGGGAGGCAATTAATTCAAATAAATAAAGTATATACATTTTTAGAGAAGTGAAAACCCTCAAAGATCATAAAAATCCATCCTCATCAATGTCAGGAAACAGGAAACCAACTTAATGCTAATTGATTATACTCAGCATAGAGAGAACACCACACCTTCTAAACCACGAGTCTCATCTCTGACGGATGGTGAAGGTTTTTCTTATGAAAACATGAAAACAAATGTGTATACACAAAATCCCTGCCTAATGAGGCCATGACATCTACAGTACAAACAAGAAATTGCAATAATTATAATAGGAAGGTGTTTCTCAAAGCCACTCTCCCGCCTCTCACCATTTCTCACCCTTACCACCTATGACTGGGCTAATGCAATAATGGCTTATTCACTGGCTTCTGGCCTCTAGACTAGGAGTTCTCAACTACATTTCTAAAAGGTAAAACAATATCCTCTTAGTAGCAATAGCTCCTTGAGCTGCAATTTAATAGGAGATCAGCTTCCCTTTAGACAGGTGTTTCAGAATCCATTGGGTAGAAGTGTGTGGTGTGGTGTGGCCCCACTACTCCAGTCCTTCCCTACCCTCACGCTGACCTCTAAGAGCTGGCACATCACATCTGTCCTATGGCCATCAGATACTCGTCCCTGGCATTGAAGGTCCTCTTTCATATTGGAGTCAGTCACTCTTTTTGGCCCTGTATCCCATAGGATCCCTCTGAGTTTTCTGAGGAGGGTTATTCTGTGTCTGCACCTTGGCCTCCTAATCTAAATGCTACCATCTTTAGAATCCCCTCAGCCTACAATGACCTTTCTTTTGCTCTCCTTCGGGAGGGAATTAGGACCTGGCCAGCAGGTGGTTCTTCAGGTACGGCAGCTGGTATCTTTTCATTTTCATAAGATTCACAGCGAGAGGACAGACATTTTTTGCCTTTGTTAGGGGTCTCATTGGGCACATTTAACTCCTGGTGCTTTGGACAGAGTCAGTGCTTGATAACAACTATTAAAAAAGAGACAACTGGCGGCAAACAGCAAACAAACCAGAACTAGAAAGTAAAATCTCCTGCCCAATTATGAAGCGTTTCTTATTTAAAGACAGAAGGAAAAAAACAAAACAAAACAAAACACCACCATGGGTCAAGCATAAAAATGATGTTTAAATCAAAGCAAAAAAGCCAAAAACCAAAAAACAAAAACAATTGGAGCATCCTTACCCCAGTGGACTTTCAGTGCTAATTACAAAATAGAAGTAGCTGACACTCATGCCTTATAAATATAAGCTTTTTCCTCCCAGAAAAAAAAAAAAGAAAGAAATGAATGGGTGTTAAATCAAAACATCCTATGGAGCATTTCACACCTCAGAAATGAAAACTGACAAAGAAGTACTTCTATGCAAAACAACAATCTACCAGCAAAAGGCTAAGTCTGCTTAAGGTAGGAAAAACCGAAAGCTCTCCAGGCCAGGTGACTCCCTTGTCCTGTCTGCCAGGGCTTTTCTGACACCCAACACCCCCCTTCATGCTGCAAATATATATATATATCTTTCTCCACTGAAATCGGTTAATTGATCATTTCCAAAAATAAATATTCCCACGTCTAGAGGTCACGGGTTGCCTGAAATTGCATCAGTTTGTGTCTGGGAACTAGAATCCGGGGTTCCTCTGGGACGTCTTTGTCATTTTATCAGAGTGATTACCAGCACAGTCGTTCCAGTGTGGGTCCCCTCAGCTTGCGGCACTTATGTTTGCTCTCTGCATGTCTATTTTCTCCACCAAGCCTTGTGGCTTTTGCTTTGGAAATCTGGTACTTAATATCCAATGTTAATTACATTTCCTATTCTGGGGAAAATCCTATTGGGCTAATTTTTCAAAATCATATAATGAAAGAACTCCAGTGACAAACCATGTAGGTTTTCGATTGTTTTTTACGGGTAGATCTATTAAGCACTTAATATTCAGTGGGAAAACAGTCTCAGAGCAATGAAATTCTATTACTTTAGAGGTTGCATGCTTTTAATTTCTTAATATTTCATTACATGTTGGCAACTGGTGCATATTTTTATAATGTGTCTGATCATTACTCTTCTCAGGGTATCCTATTTCAGTTCTTCCTCTGACATCATATTTGCATGCTAAAGGGTTTTAGCATTCAGGGATGAAATGTTCTGAATAGTAATGTGCAGTTAACTTGATTTTTTAAAAACGGAAAACAGCAAACAGACATTACATATAGGGACGAAAGAGAACAATCACGTAATTTTAAAATCGAAATCAAGTTTTAATAGCTTTCTATAGAACATTATAAACGGTAATGATTCGATATAATTCATTAATTAGGAAATTATGCAAAATGCTATCAGCAGACTTTGGGAAGAAGGATCTTTTTCCTTGGCTTTTATAAGTCTACTGCAATTCTTTTTTTCCTGTTTTAAAAAAAAAAAGGATCTTTTCTTTGCTCTCCAGCAACATCTACTGGAAAAGTCAGAAAAATGCTATTTATATGAATCAGATAGTTTGAGTAAGGATAGTGTTGATTACCATCTGCCTAAAAGTGCATGTTGAACTACTATCCAGTTTACGACAGAATTACTTCTGCTTACTTCAGTTCTGTTTCGTTCTGAAGGAAGATAGTTCAGCAATGCAAATGGCCAAGCTGTAACTTCAAATTTGCAATCACCTCACCTTGAAGAAGTCATTTTCACAAATGAAAGAAAAAGCACATATGAGACAGACAACACATTTCTCCTGGCCCTTCTTCTCAACCCTTACCATACTTATTTGAGAAATAATCATCATTATCAGCAGCAAAATAACAGTCCTCAGTAGTTAGGTACAGCTAGAGTTAGAGAAAAGATTTCATGCAAGAAAGCAACGTGCAAAAACGAGACTGAATTTGAGAAAAGCTACTTGAAGATTCCGTGAAGTTTCTAAAGTTGAAAAACAGAAAATTTCATGCGATGTGATTTTCAAAAAACTCACTATGCTACCGCCAGCACGATCACATCAAACGCTCTGCAGCAATTCTTTCTCCCCTTCCACATCCTTCTCTGTTCTTTAAACCAGGAGGAAAAATTAAGTTTCCCCACAGCTGGATCGGGGGCTTCCCAGGGAACTTCTGGTGGAGATCATCTTTGGATGGGGAAGTGTGATCAGACCCACAGTCCGTCTGGTGTCCACTGCCCACTAGTCAGCAGTTTCTGACGTGCTCATACAATTCCATTCACAGGCTGCACCCACAAGATGCCATTAGATGGTCTGGCAAACATGAGATACGCCAGAGTATGATATTGAAGAGCAAGTCTAGGTTGGAAACTTGAGACGAAAAAATCTTATCACCAAGCAAATACATAAAACATCCTCTTGTACACGTCTGCTGAACTCAACAACGCCATAGTATAGCAGCTCTTTCTAGGACCAAACCTCGTGAAGGCAGTGTAGTCACCTTTCCATACATCGTTCGGAGAAGCATTCCTTTAATAGACTTTTATGTTTTTAATGTTCAGATATTCCCATCCGAAAAAAAATTTAAAAAGGAATTGAACCCTTTTTGGTAAAATCCTAGGTATAATCTGGATTTCTGTTATCCTAAATTAAAAACTTGGCTAATTAGAAGTGAGTAGGGGTTTTTTGTTGTTGTTATTGCATTCTCGAATCTCAGTTTATTCATGCCAGCAATGAATTTTAGCAGCAGAAGCAATGCACACAGAATCAACAGAGACCAAGGTTAAAAACAAATAATCAAAACTTTAAAACAACAGAAGCAGCAACAGAAATCAAGTGCTGGGAGATTAGAGTGTATTGCATTCTGTGTTTGTTCTATGTTAAAAGAGATGTGAGCCTTTTAAGCTTCATCCCAAAGCTCTTTAAGGGAGAAATGCCATCAAATATAATCCACAACTCCCATTCGTAGCACACAAAAGGGGCATCTTCCTAAAAGCTGCCTACAGTGGAAGTCCACACGGATTCTACATTCAGGATCCTAATGCAAAGTTCCGTCTGGAGACTGATAATTAGCCCTCCACACACAATGCTTAGAATCCAGGTTTATCAAACAGCACCTTCAGAGTTAACTCCCATTTCAAACTGTCATAATTCAGTTATCCTAATTATTTGCTGAATCCATTTCTAAAACATGTCCTAACCTGATGTTTTAAGTTCTTATTTCATTGGGACAACACTTAATCTCCATTTATGAATCAACCTGACACAGGTTAAGAAGATACAAGAAGCGCTTCGCCCACGAGCTCCAAGCCAAACAAATCCCAGCAGCTAGACTTAAATAAACTCTACCTTCGCTTAAACCTCCAGTGAAAAATTATTAAAACATATCAGAAGTTCAGTTAGAAGAAAAATTTCAAATGCCTGCTGTCTCCCAGGGTTTAAGTCCTGAAGTTCAAAAGCAGGATCTATTGAATTTTTTTTTTCCGTTAGCTGTTTAGAATTTAACGTAATGCAAAGTGCTATTCTGATCAAAATCATCTTTCTCATCTCTCTCCTTAAATAAAACAGAGGAGAAATCATTCCGTAGAAATGCATTTACTAGACAAATCTATTTTCAATTGAATTTGCTGCATGCTCTAATTCATCAAAATTAATACAGGTACTTTCTATGTTAAACAAAAGGAAGCCGACTGAGAAATCGGCTTCTGCTGCGGACGCCTTTCTCAATTACAAAACGGGGAAAACAGAGATTTAACTAAGCCACTCGGTCAAACCCTCCGATCGGCGCTCTTACCTGCCTCAGCTGAAGGCTTCCTTCCCTTGTTAGCAGCCGGCAGCATCTCTAGCTCGCTCCAATCCTTACCACCGCTCTCAAATTACACCGCTAAGTCCACCCCCCGCCTTTTTTTTTTCTTTCCTTTTTTTTTTTTCCTCCTTTTTTTCTTTTTCCAGCAAGAAAATGCTTATTGAAAGTGATTAGTTTTTGTTGTCCCTTTTAAGTCCCTCCTGCGGGAAGGAACCGGGGAGCAATGTGACGCCACCTTTTAATCTTTTGTAAGAGTGAACAGGCAGAAAAGGAACGCTCGATCAAACTGAGCCGCACACATGCCTAGAACTCGCAGGAGAGGCTGCCGCTGGCTGGCGAAAGCACCGCTAGGCTTGAGTGTAAGAACCGAGGAGAGAGGAGAGTCGATGGATTGTGACAACGTATGTGCATCAAAGGCAGGAGGAGAGAGAGAACAATGAGCGAGAGAAAGACAGCGAGGAGAGAAGCAGAGAGAGAGGGGGAGAGAGAGACGGAGGAAAGATAGAGCGGGTTTCAGGCAGAGGATTCTCAGAATAAAGCCCAGTGCAGTGTCTGGCAGCTTCTGTTTTTATCTCAGCGAGCATGATACACTGCCTCTCTCATTTAGAAACACATTCGTGTATCCTCCAGGTTTGAAAACTGAGATAATCGCAACGTGTCTCTGCTTTTTGTCTGATTGGCATTTAACTGTGCGGTGTACCTGTGATTTTTTAGGATGCATTTATGTGCAATTTATTTCGCATATTTATTTATGTAGGCAAAAATGAAAGCTGCTAATTTCTACGGCAATTTGCAATGTAGTTTTACTGGCAGATGGAACTCTACTTATCATAACTGCTGACAAACTGCCATGGGTAAACAAAAGAAGAAACAAATGCTTCGTCTTGATAATTGTCTTAAAAAAAAAAAAGCCTATACTGAAATATTAGTACTTGCAAAACCTACATTTCCTGGTTCAAGTTTAAAAGGCATTTCTCTCCATTAGTTTTATTAATAAAGGGAAAATAAAAGGGAGGGCGTTTGAAGGAAAGGTGTTGGAAAAGAATCTATTAGAAATGTAAAAACCTGAAATTTTTCTGATTTCCCTCCAAATATGACAACAGGATGGCTTTCTGCAGTCCTGGAAAAGAGTTTTTGAGTCACTGTTTCTACCGACTTTATCTGCATGCTTCTCCCTTCCTGTACCATTTTAAAGTAGGTTCCATTTTTAAAACAAAGTCGAAAAGAAATGATTTCCCAATTCAAATCGTTTCAAATGGTGTCTCACCAGCTTTGTTCCATTTCTACTCATCTCCTGCCACATGGGGGCTAGAATTACACAGTTAAATTCCCTAAGTGACCTCTTTTATAAGGATGTAAATTGCTGATTCCAAGGTCAAGTATTTGGTATAAGTAAAGTTATTGGTGAAAATGACTACTTGCTTTCCATGGTAACCTGAGCTTAAATAGTAGTAAGTCAGGGGGAACAGACACCCAAGCTTTTGACTGGCCATCTCTTCGAAATTAAGTAATTTTGACATCAGAAGGTAAATTCTATGTGCCCTACTTACAACAATTAACATTTTGGGGGAAAATGATTTTGTTTCAACTATTGTATATCCCCACAATATATCTCCTGGACCCTAGACCTCTTACATTTTAGAATTCTTGTGTAAGCCACCAGACATAGAGTAAGAATTGGTCCAAGAAGAAAAACACTCTCCTTCTCCACGCTGGCCACACCGCCGTACCCAAAGAGGGATTGCTTAATCTTGTTAACTCAAAGTGTCATACTTTCATGGTTTGCCAATAGAAGGGTATGTTTTTCACTTGGACCCAAATAAAGAAGTAACCCCCACCTCCATCCCAATGTGCTCAGGATGAAACTCTACTTATCATAAAGGCAGAGCAGAGAATGGAGAACACACAGGGGCTGAACAGAAGGCAGCTGGCCAGAGAACAGAGAGTGCTCAGATGTAGACGGGAAAGGAAGCTGCAAGGCCCGGCCAGCAGCAAGGGAAGTGGGGATGGCAAGTCCGGAATTCTCTGCAGACATTTTGTAGAGTGTATTAGAAGCAGCCTCCTTTAAATGGCATTATTGATATAGGTTCTATAGTTAAATTAACTTTATACAAGGGAATAAGTGGACTGAGAATTTTCTGCCCATAAAAATAAAGACCCAGTTATAAGGATGCAACTATTTCAGCACAATAAAAGCCAGGGAAGGGACCCAGGGTTTATTGAACAGGGATCAGCAACAGAGTCAATGAAAGATAAAAAGAAATCAAGACCAGACAAAAAGAGAGATGTTTTTAAAAAGCTACAAATGGCTATAGGTGCTGTTGTTTATTTTTATCACTTCCTTAGTGAGGAGGGGGGAACTCCGAATGGATACATTTATAGTTTGATATATATGATTTACTCTTAAGATATCTTGAGTGAGGGGGCTATCCAATTATACTGGGGTTGCCAAGTCATGTTACTACTTCTCGCTGGAATGTGACTTTTAAATGACTGATTTCCCTGTGGGAGAGCATATTCACGTGCTTACATTGTGGAGTAGAAAATGGTAGTTAAGTGCTCAGATTTTTAACCAGTCTGCCTGGGAATGAATCCCAGCTCTACCACCTGCGTGCTGTGTGACCCTGACAGAGTTATTTTGCCTCTCTGTGGCTGTTTCCTCATCTTAAAATGGGTATAATGCTACTTGCCTCTTGGCCTGTCACTAAGAGCAAATGATGTGCATGGTGTTGTGAGTTCTTTTCCTAGCACACGGCAAGTGCTTCATGACTGTTAACTTCTATTGTTAGGAAACCCACTCAACAGCCTTTAAAAAATGTTTAAATTGGTAACATGGACAATATTTCATCACCTCAAAATGGATGACTCACAAAGACTTCTTCCACTCTGACCTCCCTTCCAAGCTCAAGCTATTCAAACTGCCCTCTGGGTTTTTCCACTTGGATAATGTGCTTAAAACTCAACAAGTTCTGCAACCAGCCTCAAGAACTCACCTTCAAAGCAAAGCAAGCTCTTTCTTCACATTCCCTCACCAGTCTCAAATATAAAAATCTTTGAGTCATTCAGAGCTCATTTTCCTTTTTTTGTTGTTTTTCTTTTCTAACCATCAAAATATCAATAACTATCCAATACCACTCCTGCATCTCTTATTGGGGTTGCTCCATTTCCAGACCCGACCCCTTCTTGATCTGTGTACTTTCACCTGGACTGTTGCAACGATCCCTTCACATGGCACTTCTCCAAGCTTCCCTGTGCCCAAACACACGAAGGGTGGGAACGCAGTACCCACTCCCAGGGACATTCCTAGGGTCCTGGCAAGGGCTGTGCCAGTAATAACCCCACCTTTCCCCTTCTCCAGAAAGCACTTGGAGTCTGAGTGAAGGAGAGTGACATTTAGCTATGACCTTGAGTCTGCTCTAACGTACAGAGCAGCAAATCTTTGACAAACCAATACTTTACTACTAATGACTTGTTTGTTGTGACACTTTACTCAACTGTCACAACACAGCTATTGAAAACAGTCATTTTAAGAGGTTTTATTCTTTTCTTCTCCAATACATCCTTCATAAACTGGAATAACCTTCTTAAAATGCCACTCTAAGTGTTATCCATTCCCAATAGCTATTGATCAATCAATTGAAAGTCTATTTTATTTCATTATCTTATGCACCGGCTTAAAAATCATTAAAGGTACATGATTCCTTAGGGAATAAAGTGCAGATTTCTTTGCTCTATACTCAGTCCCTTCTGCAGTTCGCCACCAACATATGCATGCAACCATCCATTCTATCCCCACTCACTGCATGGGAGCTCACTGCTCTCCCAGCCTGACCCATACTCATTTTCTCCAGAGCCTCATGTACACCCATCCTCTTCTTCTTCATCTCAAAATATTTAACTCCAATCTTTTATGGAATAGCAGGACAAGTTCCATGACCTTCACAAAAAAATTCCTGACCTTCATGGTTTACAGCAATGAATTGTAATTGTTTTAATCCTTGGGCTTGCTTGGTGGTAGGTCCAAATCCTGACCTTGACCTTTGCTTCCTAACTATGGGACATTGATGAAGTCCTTTCCTCTCCAAACATTACTCGCCTCATCTATAAAATATTATGAAAACTCAATTAGCTCTAATAAATGTAAAATGATTACCATAATAGCTAGTATATGGTTAACATCTATACAATAAAGAAGAGTAATAATGCAAACAATTCTTACATGATTGGGATTTATCATTGCCTTTAATTTCTAAACCTTGTAACAACTCACAAAGTGGCTCCTATTAGAACCATTTTACAGGAGACAAAATTGAGGTTTAGTGAAATTAGCTTACTTGATGTCACACAAGGAACAAACAGCACAGCCAGGACATATAACACTTACCTTTCTGTTTTCTAGTTATCTTTGTCCACGCCAACCATTTAGAAGTGAGCCTATGTCATGTTGCTTTATGACAAAAGCATAAAGTTTTGGGTTCTCAGGTTTGTACTCTATTTTTCCATTTATATTATAAACTGAATGGGACCAATATTCATGTTTTAAACATCTCTAAATCTTTAGCACCTTCCCTAAATCTATTTTAAAAAGTAGCTTGCTTATATGGTAAATGTTTGTTGACTGCTTCATCATCTGTACTCATGGGGAACAAAGTTGTTAACCACATTTAAATTCATAGCCACTGTTTTGGGTTTTTGTGTTTGTTTTTTTTTCCAGGAAGTGATTTCATCGTCTTTTCTATGAAAATCGTCATATTTATACAAAATAAAATAAAAGACAAATATTACATTTGAATGAGCCTCAGAGCTAGAAACAAATTTCTCTGCAAGAAAAGCTATATGAAAGTGATATTCATTGATATCTTAGACTGGGCATTTATATTCTGCTTGGAGATGTGCCCCCCAGGGCCACCCATTCCACGTAGGGGGGGGGATTCATCTGTTTAAGGGTACACAGAAAGGCAGAAATAACCACCCAAATATCCAGTGGTTAGTCACTCTTAATTATTTCATTTTAAGTAAATGCAATAATTATATTCTCATTCATTTTATTTTCTCTGGCTAAGTTTATATGATACTAAAACAATCTAGAATGATGTAAATAATCCAGTCAACCAATATAATATTTTTCTGTGTACATGGTGCTCAACAATATTGTTGAATTTTCAACACATTGAATGAATGCTTTTATTTTATGTGTGTTATGATCTCTGCCTGTCTGTGCACATGTGAGCAGACAGAACCAAGAAGATAAATGCCTTGTGTTTCTCACACAGGATATCCAGTGGTATCAAGCACTTACTGTCTTAGACCTGTTGGTCAAAATGTTGACTGCTATATTCCTACTGTATACCTGTATATATGTGTACTATATACACATATATCTGAGCACTGCGGTGAGTGCTCAGATATATGTGTTTGATAAATGGATGAGTGACTCAATTTTGCATATATCCCTCTATTTCTAGTGACGTTTTAGAATTCCCACGTAATTGGTTATATGTATCTAAGCACTTTTGGTACCCCGATAGATTCCCATGATCTCCTTTCACATGGATTTTGTTTTGTGAAATGAATGTATGCTACCTTTTTTGTTCAGCATAAAATATGTCCTCATCCACAAAGGGTATTTTCTAGATTATATTATCTCATAGGAAATGCTCTTTTCTCCAATTTCAAAGCACCCATTGCCTGGAACATTTTATTACATATAATAATTTGTCTGACCTTTGGATATCTCATACTATTGGTAAGCTATTATTATTTTCATATAAAATAATTTTTTATTTAAAAAAATAATAAAAATAAAATTAGTGGATCTATATCTTACTTTATTATATAGATTTTAAGCATACTGCAGGTTGAAGGAACTAATTTTCTTTCTTTTTTATTTTTTTTGAAACAGAGTCTCACTATGTCACCCTCAGTAGAGTGCTGTGGTGTCACAGCTCACAGCAACCCCAAACCCTTGGGCTTAAACAATTCTCTTGCCTCAAACTCCCCAAGTAGCTTGGACTACAGGTGCCCGCCATAGAGCCCAGGTATTTTTTATTGTTGTTGTTGTTGTTGTTGCAGTTGTCATTGTTGTTTAGTTGGCCCAGGCCAGGATTGAACCCACCAGCCTCAGTGTATGTGGCTGACACTGTAACCACTATGCTATGGGCACTAAGCCTAATTTTCTTTATTTTTAATATAATATATATTGCTATTCATTTGAATACTACCTAGCACACAGAATATGCTTGTAAAAACATATTGATATGACATTTATCCTGAAAGTGCTGATGAGTATACAATTCTATCACTCACAAATTATGTGAAAGAGCTTATAATACAGTTCCTGGCCTTTAAAAAGAACCATTGTCAAAATACAGGCAGGATAGAGATGAAAGTGCATACAATTTTTTTGTAGCTTTTTTCACTCCTGGAGTGGTATGAAAAGTTGTTCCTTTATTTAATTTGGTATATATATATTTTTAGCACATGCTATGCATTCACCATTGCTCAAGTTAGTATCAAAATTAGCTTATGCCAACAAATTGAGATACTCATAGTAGGAAGAATTAATAACTGCCCTCTGGAAGAATATCGTTTTTCCCCGATCATTTATACATTAGTGAGAAGTCAGCTTGGGTTGACCCATGAGCGGCTAGTCCTAAGAAAGAAGGTTTCTTGATTCTATAGGGTATCTTCTATGGGGTCCCTTCAGGCCCCATTATACATCTATCTCTTCTAGGAGATTTGTTTTTCCTTAGGGTGAATATGATAGGAAAGAACGTTATAATAGACACTTCATACTAATAAGACTTTTTCCTTGGACAAAAGGAACTTTTTTAAGACAGATTTTTCACCCTCTTAATGCTTCTGTCTGGATTCACTAGAGATTCATGCTCCTTGAATTGTCTATAAATTACTGTTTTTCAAAAAGAAAAAAATATAAGAAAAGAATATAACCTTTGAAGTTTTGAAAAAGCCCTTAATGTTTTTTTCTTATTTGTAAAGAGGAGATAATTCAGGTCCATTTTCATATCCGTTTCTAAAATTGCAATGAGTATATAACATGATTAAAGGATTGTTATATAAATAGTTTTCTGAAATTAGTTTATTGAATATTATAATCATATTAGACTTTATTTAGCCAATTAAAACAAATTATTTTGCTTATAAAATTGCTAACATTAATTACCATGTCCTGGCATTTTGGTTTTTGTCTGCTGAACAGAAGTCGTCGGTCTTGTCCGTTTTCCATGTCTGTTTTGCATAGTGATTTGAACAACCCCTTTAAGTGAAAACCAAGTAGCAGCCACCTCATCATAAAGTAAAAATGGAAAGCAAATCAAGAGAGAACCTCCAATCTCTACTTCCCATGGTGGACCAAATAGAGTTGGCCTCAGTGAAACTCTAAGTAAGAATTTGCGTTCCTCTCCATTGAGTTGAATACAGGCTTTGGGGGACTATTTGGCTCTTGTTACTGATGTTTTTCAATATGGAACATTTGAAAGCATCCAACCAGAAGTTGCACAATGATCACAGCCTTGAACGTGTTCATCAGAAAAACGCATTCACTGCTACAGGTTTTATTTTTACGGTAACCAGTGTGCGGTTCTGTTTGCCAGTTTCTTCAGTACGCTTACCCATGAAAATCACAAAAGCAATTCACAACCTTACCTATCAGATAGTTCTGTTTTACAATAATCTGGTTGCTATTTGTAAAATCCAGGATAAAACAGTGCAATTTCTGATGCTGAATATCTGAAAAGCTCTGGAAGCTGCTGGGAAGAGATATGAGTAAAATATGTAATGTGATGGAATTACAACAAACAGACATTCTGGAGGGTGCACACTCTCGTGCATCTCAGAGTGCATGACATTTAAGGGTGCGACTTTCAAGATTTGCAAATAAATTCTGCATTTAAACTGTCCCCTTTCCACTCACAGTTTTTCTTAGCTCCAAATTTAACTCTTTCGTTCATAGAAGGTGGAGCGCTCTCAAAAAGAATGGTCAATCAAAACAACTGGCATTGAATCATATTGTTTCAGGAACAAAATGAAAGTGGGGCTCTCAATTAAATAGTTTATTTCATGAGCTGATTCCTAAATCTCTAGATGCACTCTGAAAGCAGCAACATCTTTCTGATGAGAATTTAACTAACACAAAAAAGTGGTGATTTCAACAGCTGACAAATCCCCTATAATAAGGGGCTTAAACAACAACAACAAACAAACCACTTTTCCAGTGATTAGGCTGTGCAGATGTCAAAGAAAAGTGTCATACACTCTCTTAAAGAGCACAGGCACCAGCTAAAGCTTTTAGGGTGTTTCCATGACCATGTATTAGTGTGAGAGAGAAATGCACCACTGAGAGGCAGTATAGTGCAATAAAAAAGTTACTGTATTTCATTCCCAGAGCTGCCACCATCTCAGTACATGGTCTTAGCTAAATCACTTGACTACTATCTGCCTCAACTTCTCCATCCACTAAATGGGACTGATAACTCCTAGTTTCCAACAATAAAGTTAACAAAAAAGCATTCACATATTTAAAGGGAAAGGCCCATACTCATTTTTCTGTGTAGTCAGATTTTACCAAAGCTAGATCTACTCTGAGGGAAGAAGAAATTATATTCTGGAAGCTGAATTCTGTGCTGGAGGCTGCTGAGGCACCAGTTAATAGACTGATTAATAAACCACTCAATAATCCTGCATTGGCTGAAACAGTTCATGCAGCTCACCTCTGTTGCTGTGAGTGCAACACCATGTTCTGAGAGGAGGCCCAATAAATATTAGCTGAGGATGATATTGACAGGGCGCTGTACACAGTCACTAAATGAATTACCAAGTTTACGATTGTTCAGAAAACTCAATGAATAATTATCGGCCATAACGGAAACCTAAGCCTGACCTCATTTACTTTATGATGACATCATCTCATGCATAATAAGAACACCACCAATCCCTGGTAGCTTAATAGACTTGTCCTAGTGACTTGGAGGAATTCATAATAAGGTCATCCTTTAAAAACACATTCAAAACATTGGAACTTCTCAAAGCTTGCACAGTTATCACTGTGGTACAATCTGTCTCACATCCTTTCTGGATTGTTCTACAGCCTCCAAATTGCTTTCCGTAATTTGGCCGCTGTTACGTTAAAGACTTTCAATGTGCCCCACCTTCATTTATCCTGGGTCTTGTACAGTCCTCTCCTGTGCTGACTCTGGGATTGGCCTAGTGGTCTGCTTTGATGAATGGGCCATAAACTAACATGATGCAAACAAAGGCACAATACACCCTTGAGCACTGCTGGAAGACTGCCAGCCCCAGGAAGGAAAGCAATTCCTGGCCTTCTAGAAGCTGCAACCCCACGTGGAGGAAGGGGCTGAGCTTTCACCAAGTCCACCCCTACCTGTCCTCCAGCTGGGTGTAACCGTATCAGCCAGTCGAGGCAAGCCCAGCAAAAGCACTGCCTGGTAGACACTGAAATTTGAGAAATAATAAATTACTCCTGTTTCAAGACATCAAGTTTTGGTGTAATTTGTTATCTAGTAATATGTAACTGATGCAGTCGCTTCTGATAATTCTCAATTCTGCAATCATTTACACTCTAACCCAGATAATGTTACTCCTGCTCAGCACCATCCAAGAGCCCCTTATCTCAGAGAAGCCGAAGTCTTTCTATGTTCAGAGGGCTTGACATGCTCTGCCCTCCCCTCAAGGCATCAGATGTCAGCTCCTACTGATCCCTCGCTTACTTTCCTCTTTGCTGAGCAGGCCCCTGCCTGGGATGTTCATCCTTGTGAACACGGATTACTCTCATACTCCATTTGGGCTTTTCCTCCAACATTGTTTTTTCAGCAAGGCCTACCCTGATGGCCTTATTTCACACCATGTCACCTTCTCCCTCCCAATGCCCCACCCCTCTTTGTGTCTCTGCTGCCTTGCACTTAACACTTTTAAATCACTGTGTGGTTTACTTATTCTGGTCACTGTCTTAACTCCCTTTATCGGAATATAAATGCCAAGAGGCCAGGGAGTTGTCTATTTGGTTCTCATACACAGAACCATGGCTGGCACAGAGGGCAGTCTTAGTAAGTACAGTCTTGCATTGCCAGTGACAGGGATATATTCTGAGAAATGTGCCATGAGGCAATTTTGTCATTGCACAAACATCATTAAGTGGACTCACACAAACCCAGATGGTAGAGCCCACTACCCACGTAAGTTATATAGTGTGACCTATTTATTGCTTCTACAAACCTATACAGGGTGCTGTACTCAACACTGTAGGCAACTAGAACATAATTGTATTTGTGTGCCTAAACAGAATCTAGACAGAAAAACTACAGTAAAAAATGTATAAAAGACAAAAAATGGTAAACGTCTGTAACATACCTCCATTGTAACTCGAGGGGATCACCATTGTATATGTGGCCCACCCTTGTCAGAAAGGTCATTATTCAATACACAATGGTATTTGCTAAATTACAGAATTAACCTTTCGGTTAAGGTGCCCAGAGTTACAGATAGAGTTCTACATTTAACAGTGATGCTGAGAGCAAGTATAATCTGTAAGGCCAATGGTTGGTGCAACATACAAAGAGGTGTAAACATCACTTGACAGAAGTAGCCTTGCGGTCAAGGACAAGAGAAGGTCAAGGAGGTTCTTTGGGAAGTATTTTGTGAGGAGGTCTTTTCACAGGTGGGGCAAACCATCATCAAAAGCAAAGAGAGGAGACTCTGTATCAGAATATTCATCCTGGAAAGGCTAAGGAGCAACCCAAGGCAAGAAAAGGAGACCCTTCACGCCTGCTTGAATCAAAAAAGCAAGTGGCACAAGGAGAAAGATGCTTCCAAAGGGGAAATCTGATCTTTGGGGGTGGGGGACAGATGGAGTTTGTGATGTGTTTATATCTTTCCCAGAAAAAAAACTAAAAATAGGCTTGGTGACCGTAGTTCAGTGGTTAGGGCGCGGGCCATATACACTGAGGCTGGCAGGTTTGAACCTGGTCCAGGCCTGCTAAAAAACAACAACGACAACAACAAAATAGCTGGGTGTTGTGGTGGGTGCCTGTAGCCCCCCGCTACTTGGGAGGCTAAAGCAAAAGAAACGATTAAGCCCAAGAGTTTGAGATTGCTATGAGCTGTGACGCCATGGCACTCTATCAAGGGCAACATAGTGAGACTGTCTAAAAAAGAAAAAAAAGAAAAACTAAAAACTAAAAATAAAGAGAAATGTTTCTGAAGCTTTGTCTTTTCATGCTGGCACCAGGGTGAACACACATCAAGTCAACAGAGTTACAATACCCAAGCATCTACCCAAGGCTGTGGCACCCTGGCATTTGTGCTAAATAAAAGTGTCACTCAAGGCTTGCTACCATTTTCTTAAAAAGTGAGCACCTGATTTGACTGATCACGCTGGCCAAACATCAGTCAGAGGCTTCCATTTGAATACTTTACTTTGTGAGCTCTTCACAGGAGAAAAAGTCCATCGTACAAAGGCACAGCCTGGGCTGGCCGCGTGGCCTCCAGCTTGCAGCCCAGATGTGAGGCCAATAATTTACCTTAGTTAGTGCAGAGCAGACGTGACCCGGGATGACTCAGCCTCACCCCTCACTAACTCCATCTGGGTGCGAATCTCATCTGAAACCATCCGTTTTCCTCCTTGCCCACACCTCATGTTCCCTGTCCCTCTCCACTTATTTATTACCTGAGTCCCTAATTGTATTGTTTATAGCAGCCATGCAAACTCTATTGTTAGGAGAGAAAAAAAATGCCTCTTTGCCCAACTAGACTCTCTTGTATTGAGACTAAAGAATGTAGGATCTCTTAAAATACAGCTATATTCAATTTTCCTAAAAATGAAAATTGCCAAAAAGCAAAGTGTGCAGGAGACATATGGTTGGTGCTATTGCAGTTTCCGTGTCCCCGCTGATGGCTGGTGCCCCTGAAGGACTGGGAGTGCTTGCTAACTCACTGCCATGGCTCCTAACTTCGGAGAAGCTGGCAATAGCCAGCCCTTCCCAAGAGCAAATGCCTCCCTGATCACCCTCTCTTTTTTTTTTTTTTTGAGACAGAGCCTCAAGCTGTCACCCTGGATGGAGTCCTGTGGCATCACAGCTCACAGCAACCTCCAATTCCTGGGCTCAAGCGAGTCTCCTGCCTCTGCCTCCCAAGTAGCTGGGACTACAGGTGCCCGCCACAACGCCCGGCCATTTTTTGGTTGC